>JANCMA020102621.1:5000-14928 GCA_024336925.2 Zoanthus solanderi
TTTTCTGAAAAAGGCTACGTACTAATAAGCTTTTTAACTAATTCTTTATAATTGTACGTCATACACAATTTTCGGTGCAATAGTCACCTCAAGAAGCGTGATTATTATTACCACTTACATCTGTGTGGGATCGATACTTGCAATAACTTTTACAAGTGTTGTAGAAAACATCGTTTTACGTTGGAGTTTTCTCCTTGTTGTTTTGTTAAAAGCTTTAGATTTAAGTGTTTACAACGTTTGAAACATGATGATTATTGATTTAAAAATATTGATTTTTTAGATTGTACATACCGCTGTCTCTTACGTCGTCACTTGCGGCTTGTTCTCATCTTTTAAAAAGGTCTCCAGGCAGGTGTCTTGCTTTGTTGAGAAGCGGGCGTCTGTCCGGTGGCAATGTATTCTTTACGTAGCTATGTAGACTTGGTAGTGGTAGAAGTAAAGGCAAGCTTGGGTTTACGCTTACGTTTACCTCGTACCAACTCTTCTTCTCCTCCTATAAAAGTTCTTTTGAGACCCTCGACGGCTCCTTCTTTGACGGACTGGACCAGCGTCTTGCCTTTACCCTTACCCTTGCCTTTAGTAGTTAGTAGATTGAGGTGTCAACACAAACTCTTCTGCAAGCTTTCGACGTAAAGTAGTGGGTATGGGCGGGATGGTGGGCTCTTGCTCCCGTTGTAGAAGGACCTCCTTGCGTCATTGTCAAGGGTGTAATTCTGCCCGGGGTGACTCTTGGCGTTTGAATGCCTTTGGCCAACCGTTTGAACCATTTTTCTAACCCTGTACTGACGAAATATTGTCTTCTCCTTCGTGATCGTCGACGACTCCGGCGGCGGGAGGGATTTGACGCACACGTTTGTTGGCTTGCAAGGGTTTACGACTCAAGGGTATGGTTTTCTGTACGGCTTCTTCGGCAGAGAGACGAGGATCTTGTAAGACGCGTTTCTTGGCAGCGGCTAATTGACCGGCTTGGTTCAACCAGGCATTTCCCGTCAATTCTCCCACTTCGTAAAAAAAATCCACGTCGCGTTCGGCCTCTTCGCGAGGGATGAGTAGCATTTCTTCCATCAGGGCAACACACACTGACACAAATCCTTGAATCCTAACCAAAATCCTTTACCTTTTTGCTTGTGTAGCGTTTCACGGCGTCGTGCCAACGGGACTCTACGGTGTCCGACTTGACGTAGCGGTTCTTTATAGCGGCGTAAACGAGCCATCAGAGGGGGGTCCAACGGAACGTTGTTTTTGAGCGTAATGAGCACGATCTCGCTGACGGCATTGATCTGATCTTTGTTGGCATGTTACACCACGGGCTACTTTAGGGGCAGCGCGACGCACTCCTCGGGTCAGACGGGACAATTGAGGGTCTAGAACATAAGCCTTCTCCTTGCTGTTGACATTGAAAGGCACGCAGCCTGTTGTATTTCCCTTTATAGACCATTTTCTTACTTGGTCATCAACAAAGGTAAGAGACTGAGCGCAGCCGCGGCAAGACCTCCAATGTCTCTTCCTCCTTGTCTTGACTTGGGACGAAAACGGCGTAAATTGCCTCCACGTTCCTTGGGCTTAAATCGGTCGAATCCTCCTCGTCGTCCCATTTGAAGAGTTTTCCCAAAGTTGCGTTCCAAATATCTTCTAGAAAGTTACCACCGTGTTGTTGTAGTTGACGAGCTCGGCTAAAAGACTGAATACCTCCTTTGGGCACAGATCCTCCTAGTTGAAAGAGAGGATGTGTCTTCTTCTTCTTGCGTCCCTTGCGCTTGCGACTAAGACGTCTTCGTCGGTAGCGTACCATGCCTTTTATACTTGCCAATAAGACTGACTGTCTTTTATAGACCCTTAAGCCAGTTGGCGAATCTCTTTGCACCCTTGTCTATAGACTTGAACATTCCATAGTACCTTCCACCTCGTTGTTTGGGGGTGAAACGTTTGAGACCGCGACCTCGTTGTCTCTTTCTTTTGAGTCGCTTACGTCGACGTCGTCGTGCCATGACTGTCTGCTTCTCCTTTTATGTTGTCTTTCATACTACCATCGACGCGGTCGCGACGTTGATACTTTTGACGAATACGGTCTGGCACTACGAGAGCCGAATCGTTAATCATTTTGTGTGTCCACACCAATTCTTGAGGATGCAGATCGGTTAAACCTTTAGCGTAAGACGTGTAAGCCACGCGACGCAAATCCACTTTGGTTTTGTACTTGCGGTATTCCATAAAACCTTTGAGTACCTCCGAAGCCCAAGTCAAGCCGGCCAAAACCCACACGTTGGAGATCAAAGGTCCTGCAATGTTACTGGCTGCTAACAAGATGAGCGACAAAACGGTCAGGATCATAAGCGTGCGTTACAATTGCAAATGGTGTTGGCGGTGACACCACCAGTGAAAATGGTAGTGACGGTACAATTCTTCTTTGTTCATCGTCCACGTCCACGTCCATGTCCACGTCCTCCTCGTCCACGTCCTCGTGGTTGTCCTCCGCGCGTGCGTGTAGAAGTTCGTCGGACCTGCGGAGCGCGCCCATCTTTATAGACGGTGGTGATGGTGTTGGTGTGGGTGACCGAATTGATGTTTCGGTCTTGGGTCCTGAGATCTTGATCTTGACGGAGAGCGTCGAGCAAAGGTCCGTAGAAATCTTGATTAGCAGCGCGACCCTGATCGACGACTTGGGCTTGACGACCTTGATCGAGGACTTTGACGTTGATGGGTTCGTGTCGTGGTGGGGAGTTGATGGGTTCGCGTTGTTGTTCAGGATTCAGTTGAACTTGCGGAGGATAAGGTGGCCGTGGTGGAGGGGACTCGGGAGGCGGCGACGTGTTGATCAAAGGTTCCAGCTCTAAAAGATCACGGGCTCGCCTAAACATTTGAGCTTCCATCTGCCTTCGTTGGCGTTCACGTTCACGGGCCATGGCCGCTTCCATCGTGGGTTGAGGAGGAGCAGTAGCCGTTCTAGTCGTGGGCGGATCCAAATCGACGTAACGTCTGGTGTATTGAGCTGGAAAGCGTTCGTAACGGCATCGTTGTGTGGCTGAGAAAGAACCGACTCCTACAGTCGTTTGACCGATGGGAACTGTGGCTGTAGCAGCAGTAGCAGCAGTTGTTCGAGGGTATTTGCCTGGAAAGAAAGCTTGTAATAACCTTTCATGTTCGAGTCTTTCGCTCCACTGAGTTTCGGCGCCAGGTGCGCGTGTAGCCTTGGTCGTCTAGAATATTGGCAAACAACCGATACTAGTCGTTGGAAGCCGGGTGTAGATCTATCATCAAGTAACCGTATTCTTTAGACGTAGCGTCGTTATATGCTTCCATCGCATCACGCCAATAGATAGGAAACATCTGCGTCATAAGGGTCCGGACGGCTAACTGATCGCGAGTGTTCTTGAAGGCCACGATATAGTAAGCGTTGCGCGAGATGGTTTTGGCAAACACGCCAGGCGGGAAGAGGCCTTGCAACAAGTAGATGACGGTGATGTGGCGGTGGTGCGAGTCTTTGGTAAACAAGTCCAAGATGCCCTTGTCGCAACCGGTTTCGTCCATGAAATCGTCCAACACCAACAATCCTCCACCCGTAGGTTCAAACCATTTTTGAAAGTCTTCCAGGGTCGGTAAGCCTTGATGAAAAGAAAATGCACTCCTTGGTCTTTCAAAGGGTCAAAGGCGGCCTGGTCGATGCCGTAACAATAGTGCAAATTGTTGGGCCAGTTTCTAAAGTAGCGACGAGGTTTTTTCAAGAGTTTTCTGACAAATACAGTCTTGCCCGATCCCGAAGGACCAATTAATTGAATGGCAGACGGTGTGCGAAAGAACATGACAAATGATAAAAGTTTCTTTATTGATTTATGTATCATCTTGTTGTTCATCCAACGTGCCATCACGGTATCGGTATCATTGTACACGTAGTCGTAACATCTAAGCTGGTCAACGAACTGGCGCAGCCTACGGCCCTGGCTACGTTCGACCAAAACGCGCAAAGCGTAGCGACCACAGGTGGTGCTATTGATCGCTTGTAAACTCTGGTTATTTCTTTCCATGACGGACCATGTTTTAAAAGTCTTGTCTTGTAAGTTCCTCTAGAGGTAATCCGTAACTGTCCATGATTTTGAAACGGTCGTCCTGCGTCCAAAGGGCGATCCAATGTTGTCCCGGGCGGTCGTGGAGATCCGTGTTGACAATGTATCCTCTGGGCTCAGAACGGACGGGATGGGGAGGCAATTGGTCGGCGGCTAGCACACCTCCAAAATAGGGTATCAAGGTAGGTTCTTGACGAGCCAAAGTTTGTAATCCCAAAGTGCTGGTGGGGTAAAAGTCCATATCCTCAAGTGTAAATGTCGTACAAGACGGCGCCGTTAGGGTCCACGGTTAGCACAGCTTCAAACTCGGCGTAGATGATGACAGTGAGCACTCGGGCGATAGGAGCTCCCAATTTAAACTGCAGACTGAAGTTGCCACGATGCTGAGGGTTCATGTTGGGTCCGTCCAGATTGCCTGAAGGTGTATTGTCAAAGACGAAGAGCGTGCAATTTCTTTCGTGGCCCCACATGTGGGGTTTGACCATGGAAGAGCGCACCCCTCCCAAAAATCCTCCGTCCTCCAAAAACCGATGGTAGCCCAGCATGTCTTTGGTTGTTGGTCGCATTGAGTTCTAGCGTTTGGTGCGGGTATTCTTCGCCTCGGATGACTTGCTTGATGTACAGCATGCCGTATTTTTGGAACGCAAAGGGAGGATTGATTCTGTTTCCATTGAACGCGTCCGATTCCAACAAACCCACCACCATGCGTTGGGGTACACGTCCTTGGAACATGTTAGACTCGTTGAAATCCATAATGTTTTGGGCCACGGTGTAAGTGCGAATCTCACTGTGCATGGTGGGAAGGACGGCATTACGTCTCTGACTGTGGCGAACCACGTCGATCGTCTTGTAGAGGATGGGGTTAAGGCTTTTCAAGCACAGCACCAAGTGCATCTTGAAGTTGTCTGGATCTAGTTCTTTGACGGCAAAATTAGTATCTCCAAAGCCATTCATGTAGAACTTCTGCTGGTGGAAGCTGAAATTGAATTTCTGCTTGATGCCGGGCAACGTCAATCGGTGATTGTAGAACAACTCGTGCTGGGGTTTGAAGACGAACGTGTTCCAGGTTTTGAGATAAAATTTGGCTTTTTCTCTGTTCATGGCCCACAAAAAGCCTCCTTGACCCCGAAGCAAGTTGGTGATGTCGACATGTCCAACTCCAGCATTGTCTGCAAAGTTGACCAGATTGGCGGTCAAGAGCGTGTTGGCTTCTTCTTGCGTGTAGTTGAGCAATTTGGGAATCCAGGCTCGATAAGCATACGTGTCGGTCTGGGAATTAAGCAGCACCCCTTCCAGGTCATGTTGAATTGCTTGATCATGCTGTGGATCAGATTGGGATTGGAATAGACTTTCGAATTAGCGTCAATAGCTGTTTCATCGGGTTGCTCAAAACGGACTTGGGCCACAAAAGACGACATGTTCAAATCCACGTAGGTGTCAAGGGGCGGAATGGTAAACTCCATCGGCGTCAAACTGGTAGATGGGCATGTATTTCACATACCTCTTTTCGGAAACAGACGTGTCGGTTCTAGGTAAAGTAAAGAGTTGCACGTCGCTGCTCAGGACGGCCTTGGATCCGGTATAGTTGGTGACTTCCATCCCCTCTTTTCTTTATTCGTCTGTTTCTGGGGTGTTAACGTCGTCTCTTCCTGTAACGAATGCGGCTACCTCCTCGACGGTGTCTGGCTTTTATACGCTTCCTCCGCATCAAAGGATTAATGCCTTGAGGACATTCTCCCATCAACATGGCTTGAGCTAGTTGTTGAGGGGTCAACAACCCTCCACGCATCCCTCGCGGGGCCCTCACAAAATGGGCCACGTTGTGAATGGGTGGTTGTCTCATCCAAAAATGTCCTTGACACGCTTGACGGCTCGGCCCGGTAAAGATTGACTTAGTTTACGTTTGACACCGCGCTTGATTCCTCTCTTGAAATCGGTTTTGGCATTGGCTTTTACGGCACTCTGATCGATGCCATCGATGCCCTTGTCTAAGCCTTGTCTTATCAGTTGATTGACGTCGATGCCTTTTAAACTCTCTTTGGCCCCTTCTAACATCAAGTCTTTGGCCTGTTGTTCGAACCGGCTGTGCAAACCGCGACCCGACTGGAAACGGTGCAGAATTCCTCCCCCGGGCATGTTCACAACAAAATGATGACACACGTTTTTTCTTTTCTCCTTTTATTTATATTGTAGTGGTTTTCTAGTGGTGACTACTTTTGGCTTGGCTACGAGTTACAGCGTTTAGAGCAAAAGAAGAAACTTTGTTCTTTGTTACGACTACCAGAAGTATTCTCGACGGTATTGGCACGGCATGGAAACCAAACACCATGATTTATCCAGCATCGTTTACGAAGAACTCTCTTTTATATTTGAAAAATAAAATTTACACATCGTTCTTAAATGATCACACATTGTTCTTAATGAGCAAGGTAATGCTAGAAGTTTGTTTGTTGTCAAATTTGACCATGTTGCCATCTTGATCGCTAAATTGCACTTCGATCGTTTCCATAATGTGTCTGCGGATGGGTCGGATGTTGAGGTGGTAGGGCTCGATTTACATTGGTGCCTCGTTCTTTGCGTTTGTAAGGCACTTCGCGCAACAAATTGGTGATCTGTCCTCCCACGATGCTGCTCTCTCCCACGTCGCTGTAGACCAACAAGGTACGCGAAGGAGCTTCCTGTAACTTGTCGTAAGCCATGTTCAAATTGGTGAACCGCCAACTGAAAGCTGGACTCAATTTGAGGTACTTTCCGTCGACCATGAAAAAGACGATTTCATTACTGATAGAATCTCTAAACGTGTACAGGGTGTCATCCGTGACCTTTCCACCTATGGTCATGGGCACTAAGTTACTGCCCAAAAAATAGGTACTTCCTCTGGCCAGCAAAAAACCCATCTTGAGAGCCAAGTTGGTGCGAAGGAAGAGAATGGGTTGAACAGGACTATCTTCGTTAATCCACAGGTTGGTGTTGTCCCAAACCAAGTCGATGGTAACTCTTTTCTTTTCCGTGTAGATTTTGGGAGAGAGCGGCTTCTTGTTCTGGGGGTTGACCAGAAAGTCGATGGAACGATTGAGTTGAGCACTCACTTGGGCCTGCATGACATTAAACACAGATACCACAGTTAGCCATAGCTCTGACGTCTTTTTGGTCAATTTTGACCGGGGCATACTTGGCTCCACAAAAACAGTGTAGGTATAGAACAATTCATGACACTCCAGTTCGGCCTTGCTAAACTTTTCGCTGTCAGGAATATCCAAGTCGCCGTACCCCAGACGATCGACGATGTTTTCAGTGTTGTCGGGCAAAGTAGCACTGCTTAAGGCCACTCTCAAATGCGCGCCTTGGAATTCCAAACGTTTGGGTAAACGTACATTGAAGTGACAGGCTTGGTTGTCGGGAAACTCGTCCAAAGAAGAGTTGCTGAGCAAAGAGACGTAGAAATGTTCTTGTTGAAGGCTCATGTCAGATCGCGGTGATGGATCCAGCTGTTGTATTTACTAGGCCAACCTTTCCACTGCACGTGGAGTTGATTGCCTCGACGTTTCAAGACTTTTTCAATACGCCACACCGTGTCGTCGTCCACGTGCACGCGTTGCAATTTTTGAGCGTAGAACGTGCCGGTGACGTGCGTGCCGTACAATTCTTTGACTTTGTAGGTGACGGGTGCACCAGGGGTGACGCGACTCACTTCAAACACTTCTTCGGTCCACTGCGGTAGATAACCTTTCTTGAAGAGACGCACGGCTTGATTGAGACGTACCTGCTCTCCGACTTGGAGTTTAATGGGGGAAGAAGGTTTGGAAGGGTACAGTTTTTTCCAGACTTGCAGTTCGTTGCAAGCCTTGACGTCTTGGGGCACCATGCCCAGACTGCAATGATACGATTCGTTGTAACCGTCCACCAAATCTTGTAAGACGTCCATGTATTTCAGAGTGTTGGCTTGCGTGAAATAACGGTATATGCGTCCTTTCAAGATACAATGAAAGCGTTCTACCAAGGAAGCTTTGGCATCTCCAGACGTGCTATGATGCCGAATGTTGTGCTCTCGAAAAAAACCTTGCACGTAAATGTTGTAGAACTCTTTACCTCTGTCCGTCTGCAGGCGACAAGGATGACGTGGGCTAGTGCGTTTCAAGATTTGGCTCCAAGCTTTCTTGATCTTAGGTCCCGACTTGTCGTGCACGGGTTGCACCCAGGCATAGCGCCATAATGTTGTGGACCCATGACGCGACGAGACAGTGCCCGATAAATTCACCAACACTCTCTCATGTTGCCACACAAAAAGGGAGTGACTCTCTGCTACTAACCCTTGCCCTTTTTTATACTTCTCTTCTACAAACCACTTTTCTTTTTGCGCATACAGATAGCCAATGACATCTTGACTTATTCTTGTCAGCATCTGAAAACGGTCAAGAAGAAAAAATACCTTCGTGATTTTAACGTGGTCGTTACGTACGTAGACTGTCAGACACTGGAGAAATTCTTTACCAAAATTCTTTGCTGCAGACCGATACCTACCTGTCTTCGCAAAAAACGTAGCCGTAACATGTGTCTCTATTTCTAACTTTATTTTTCCTTCTTTTTTTCTCAGATCATCCTTTACCACGACCCCAATGCAAGCCACAAACACTTGCTTGACGTGATTGCCTACCTTCCCGACGGTTACGGCACTTTCTTAACGTCTTGCCACTTTTCTTAATAGGTCCAAACTCGGGGAATCTATTTTGGGTGCATGAATCTGGAGCATGTTCAAGTATGTTCAAGTAGGGGCTCTGTGAAAGTCGCTTTTTTCCAAGATTGTGGCGTTCCCATCCTCGATTACGAAGTCTTTTATAGTGACTTTCGGGACTCTTCTGGTAACAAACATCACGACACATGGTAATCTTAATTTTAATATCTCGATAGTTCACTGTCTGCGTTCCTTACAGAGAAGCTACCATGGATCCTGATACAATGATTTGCGGTACTATGTTCCATCGTCACCCTAGTGGTCAATTCCCCTGGCCAGGCCCTCCTGCTTTCTTTGATTGTTGTTTTTGTCCCATCTATATGTTTTCTTCTTCTTTTCTAGATCGTCTTTGCCTACCGATTTTAACACAAGCACTTTTTCCGTCGTCATCTTATCCGATCTGGTTGGAAAGGACCTCATGAACTCTACCAAAATCAGTATCGTTTGTGCAACCACTTTAAAACTCTTGCCGCCTATTACGTCGCGCTCCACTCTTCTGAATAATCTTTTTTTATTTTCTAGATCGTCTTTGAATACGGACACAAGCACTTTACTCATCGTCGTCTCATCACACCTCGTTGTCAAGGGCCTCATGAACTCTACCAAAATTATTATTGGTTGTGCGACAGATTTGGGATTTGTTCTGAACCGTACGCCTCACTCCACTCACCAGCATACTCTTTTTTCTTCTTCTTTTTTAAATATGCAGTCTATTCGTCGATTTCCCGATTTGCTTGGGATTTGGAATTTGTTCTGAACCTTAGGTCTCGCTCCACTCTCCTGAATAATCTTTTTTTTTCTTCTTTTTTAGATATGCAGTGGAAGAATAATCTTTTCTTCTTCCTTTTAGATATTGTGGGGTCATTGCAAAAGGTCTTGGTTTGCAGCCTACCTCTCTGATTTGCTGTCTTCCAACCGAGCCTCGTTTTGGCGCTCTCCCGTCTTATAAAAGACTACTTTCTTCCGACTCCTTCATTCTCTTTCTCAGTCAAGATGGCAGAAGGTAGTCAAAACTCTGTCTCTTTTGAACGCAGTCTTGAACGTGAAAAAGCGGCGCACCGTGAGTTTGATTGTCGGGTGGAATTCGTTTGCTTTCTTAATACATTGTAAGACTTCATATTTAGTCGTTGTCCAG
>JANCMA020102714.1:0-14928 GCA_024336925.2 Zoanthus solanderi
TTCAAATCTCGGCAGAGCCGGGGATCGAACTGGGGACCTTGTGGTCGCAAGGCAGAGATCTTACCAACTGCGCCAACCACGCTCGCTCATTCTTAAATGATAGTTTCAAAATACACTGTAGGTCCTCATATTTTTATCGAAGCAGTGAAACCAGGGTGGTCAGAGTGATTCGTAAAAAATTCTTAAAATTTCGAAATCTGAGCCTCATAATTCTTATAAACTGGATTCTTATAAAAAAAAGTGCGTATTTTAAGTCAACCAGAACAACGTAAATAAAAGTCTTCTCATCAAAATGCCTCCCGCTTTTCAAAGTTTTGGGCTTAGCATCTATGAGGACTGTCACCTTACCAACTACGCTAACCGGACGGCGGTTCACACTTCTACAATAATATTTCATTTTTGATTAGTTGCGTACCTCGTGAAGATGAATCTTTGAATAAGCTTGCTGTATTTCATCGATATCTGTCAAACCAAACACGTCAACATCTTCAGCCGCCATCTTGAATAGTGAGGAGTGCCAGTTTGTTACGCTTAGATGAAGTAGCTAAGGATTTAAGCATGGCGGTTGAAAGTGAGAAATGCTCGGGTACAAAGAAAGAAACACGAGCTAGAATTTCTGACAAGGTTCTTTTCGTTCGCAACTTACCGTATCATATTAGTAATGAAGAATTTGAGAAAGTGTTTAGTGAGATAGGGCCTTTGAAACGAGCTTTTGTTGCACGCGAGAAAGGTAAATTTACGAAGTGTTTTCTGTTCACGTGGTCGATACGGTCGATCCACATTACTGTACTTAAATGGCAATTTGCAGTGTTAATACGCTTTATAAAAGAAATTATTATGATCTGTACTTATCATCGAAAACTGAAAATTGGTTGTAAATAGAAACATACACTGCAAAGTGATTTATTGGTGTCAGTAATGTATATAGAAATGCTTGTCTCCTAATTATGAGCCTTTCATTCTGGGCACTCGTGTAAACCGTATTATGCACAGTCTATCATCGGCCATCTCCTGGAAGGGGACCCCGGTCAGGGGTAAGGTCTTTGTGTAAAACCCAGCTAAAAGCTGATAGTTTCCCCCTGCTCTACAGGGACCACTTGGCTGGAAACTGTTAGTTTCCCCCTCCTGTTTATAATTATGGGGAACACTTGGCTGGAAGCTGATAATTTCCCCTGTATAGGGGCATTAGCAACAGTCGAAATGCAGGCATGATTGTAATAGGAAAATGGACTATCCCTAAGAAAATTATATTATTTGCATTTCACAGAATATAAACAAACAGACATCAATTTCGGTAAAATTTCCGTATTGGGGTGTACTATTGTTTAATCATGAAAACTAGCTCTTTCCCAGACCCTAACTTCTACAGTAATATACACGATGAAACTGCATGCATAAATAAGTACACCCCAGTACGGAAATTATCCCCAAATTTCTAGGATTTAGATACTTCAAGATTGAATCACCAACGATAACTGTATTTGTAGGGTGTTTTAGTTTTGATTCGTCGAGGTTGATTTTGACTGGATAATTCCTTTGTTGTTGTTGTTGTTGTTGTTGACCTGGTTCTGTGTGAACTGCTTTAGTCTCTGTTACTTTTGTCATTACGCTATGTTCTTTATTGGTATTTCGCCGTTCAGTTTTTTTTTTTGACTGTCTGAATACTGGAACACTGCAATCTTCGCCGTTGCTATACGAATCAGTCAATACGGCAAACCAATTTTCTAACTGCAGTTCCTTCTCTTTGCCAAATACCCTTGAATGAGAGTACTTCGAAGTATTCGTTCATTAATGGTCTTTGTTTGCCCTGAGTTACTGTTCCATGACGCCTTTTGTTTCCCTGCAGTGTGTTGTGCTTGGTCGTCTTGTAATATTTCTATAACAGTCGTTAAACTTTTTTTCTCACTATCCAACTCCTTTATCTTTAAATTGATATCAGATATGATACATTTAAAGTTAGCAAGTTGTTCTTTAAGTTTGTTCTCTTCCTTTAGACTGGAGTAATCCTTCTCAAAAAATCCTTCGATAATTGAAGTTTGGTCTAAGTTCGCATGATTTGCATTCACTGTCATACTTGCGGCGTTTTGATCTTGTCGTAGCTCAATTATTTCTTTTGCTATGGTATTTATCTTGCTTTCAAGTCTTTCTTCGATGTTTCGTACGTAGTAATTAGGAATTCACACTTATCGTTGTGTTTCTATTCATCTTTACAAATGGCTTCATTTTTATCTTGTGAGTTGTTTTCCGTCTGCGTTAAATCTGCAATGATCCGAAGCTGAGATTTAATTTCTTAACTTTGAATTCCGTTAATTGTTAGAGTATTGTTATCCGAGTACCATCGCACTGAGAACTCATCCAATTCAAGTAATTTACAACTACCACCAGGTGTCGACCATTTGCATTCCTTCTCGGTTAACTAGTTCATGAGCAATTTTAGACTTGTAAATGGCCAATCCATATAATTTTCCCTTTTTTGTTAATCTTTAAATATTTGGCAGCATTATCTGGGTACTTTGTAGAATAATTTATAGTATCACTTTCAGAGTCTTTACTTAATTCGTTTGAAATGTCGGAGCTCGTTGTGTGCACGACCGCCATCTTGGCTTCAGCTTTTTTTTGTAAAAAAACAAAAAGACAGGTGTTTTGAAAAAAAACATCAGTTGTCGTTTTTGATGAGTTCAGAGCGCTGCCATATATTTATGATTCACTTGCAGTATTTTAATCGCTTGGCGTTCAGGGTGTGGTAAGACGGTGTTTCTCATCCGACTGCTTCAACATCCTAGCCGCTATTTTCGCGAAGCGCCAGCTACAATCGCCTATGCGTACGGGGCATGGCAAGAAGGTTTCACCCCCTTCAGAAGGTCAACGTGGCTTTGCAAGAAAGCATTCCCTCCTCGAACCAACTGGATCAATGGCTCGGCCCAAAACCATTTCGCGCAATGCCCATTACATCGTGTTGCTCAAGAACCCTCGAGATCAAACGGGCATTCGAACCCTTTCACAGCAAATCTACCCAATGACGTGGCATGATGCTCTCGAAGTGTATAATAAAGCGACCGTCTGGTTGGCTTACTGATGATCGACCTTCATCCTGACACGGAACGTACTGCCTGTTGACGAAGACGAAGCCAAGGAGAAGAAAAAGAAAAACATGGCCGAACCCCGATACCACTGGGTGAAAGTGCCTCCTTACGAAGAGGTCGGGTTGCCCGATTGAAGTGACGAGGACAAGATTGGGGCTCTCTTAGCCGGTGTAAACGAGATCATGGCCCCTTCTCCACTATTAACTGCTATGATTCCCACCCTCGACGATCCGTACTGGGCTTCCCAGCTTCGGCAACAAGAGTTACCAGGAGCCGGCACCCTCCAGACCCCAGAACCCTCTCCACCACCAGCCCAAGCCACAGGCGTCGGCATTGGCCAAAAAGATTTGAGTCAGCTCGAGCGCCCTTCCCCCGCCCCTTCTTCTCGTGCCTCAGAAAGCCCTAATCGTCTAGAAGAAGAAAGAGACCCGAAAGTTCAAGAATTGAGACGGGTCTTGCAAATGTTACAATTTCAACAAGACCAGCGTCTAAGTGGACAACATATCCAACCCATCACAAATACGATTACCAGCGTCTATAAAGATGAAGACCGGCTAGTGTCCATCGTAACTCGACTCGGACATCAACGCCAGGCAATACACCACCACCACCACCACCATGCCGTCGACCGATTGCCACACGGTCGGTCCACCATTCAACAAGTGTGATACGACGATGATAACGCCGATGAGTTCCGGGATGTATGGAGAGTATCATTTTCATTGGTGGTGTCGTGGATGGCATTATGTTCGTCTCAAACGCGAGAAATTAATCACCAACACGGTTTCATTAGTGTCGACGACCTACGCGTCATTGTAGATCCTCTAGTGACCAAAGGCTGGGTTGTAACCCTCATGTCGGTAAAAGCCACCTAATTGATTACCGTCATTACGACAGTTTAGTCGACCTCAGTCGATTTGCCTAAACGATCAATGTGAAATTATTATCCGAATGGAAAGAAAAACAACGTCAAGACTTATCTTGGAAGACTGCTGGACCGAATGGACGCTGACGCACCACATTATTCTGGATTTGGCGCCACCTCTCCCTGATGACTTGAAACGACGGTAACTCGAAGAAAGACGAGAAGAAGACTGAGTGGACACGGCAACAACCTATAAAAAGACCTTAGACAACGTGTGCCCTTCATCAGTTGGAGCCAGGCTTTAAAAAGGAGATCTCTTGCTGGTACGACGACGACAACCGACACGCTCTTAACGTGGAAAAAAGAAACAGCAGCAACGACAACAACAATAATAAGAATTTTTACAGATTTTTACAGGCTGATCCGCAAATAGCATTAGCTAATCGAGGCGGATCAGTAATACCATATCTATAGAATCAATAACTGGAAGGAGAAAAAAAAAGCTTTAATGAGAGTAATTACAGTATATTTTAAGAGTTAAAAAAGAAATGTTCGATAACAACCATATAAAAATAACAAGAAATAATGTCAGGGCTATTCAAAACTGTCGATTCCGTAGAGCTGTGCTTATTTGAGAAACATCAATGTAGTCACCATGTGATTGCAAAATCTCAATTAGTGCAGTGTGAAGCTTCTTTTGGAACTGTTTTTTTTGTCAGTTCTCTTAATGAAGCTGGCAGCAAGAGACAAAAGGAGACACCATCACATAGGTTTGGGTCGTAAAAACGTTTATTGATTAAACAACCAACGACACCAGGAAAACGCAAACCCTGCCACGCACCACCAGTAAAAAATGGTTT
Source organism: Zoanthus solanderi (assembly GCA_024336925.2). Classification (NCBI taxonomy): domain Eukaryota; kingdom Metazoa; phylum Cnidaria; class Anthozoa; order Zoantharia; family Zoanthidae; genus Zoanthus; species Zoanthus solanderi. The sequence continues at coordinate 4,809 of JANCMA020102714.1, forward strand.
AGCTAAAGATCCCCACCCTATCAAGAAGAAACATCACCAACAAAGAATAGAAAAACAAAACTTTCTTTTTATTTTACAAACAACTAGTTATACAATAACAACGCCAAACAGGGCCGGCTTTCTTCAAAGTCGTCGTTCTCCCTTTCTAATTCGTCCACAACCTCTGTACACCCTCCCCCCTCTCCATTTTAATAATAATAATAATAATAATAACCTTTATTAAATTCAACTTGCAGCATAAAAACCTAAATTAATTGAATTTTTACAAATTTCAAATATGGTAAAACTTTAACTGCTATAAACACAATGTACAATATACAGAGGCACTATAATAGTAATTTAAGATATTTAAAAAATGTACAAATACTAAAATTTGCGAATTGATGCATTAATAAAAGAGTTTTTATATCTGTTCGTTCGGGATTTGGGTTGCACAAAAGGGCAAGAAGTTCTCAACTGATATGGTTTAGTATTCGCAGGTGGCAGTAAGTAATAGAGCTTATGATCAGGGTTGTATGATATTTCAGTGAAAAGCTTCTTACACAGTTGGAGTCGTCTTTCTTTGAGCGTTTTTACACCAGCAGCTGTTATGGCCTGATCGTAAGATAAGTTGGGATAAATTATGCGAAATGCTCTGCGCTGTAGCCGCTCTAGGTTGTCACTTATGTATTCTGGGAGTGCGAAATGGTACACTTGAAACGAGTACTCAATCACCGAGCGGACACATGTGGTGTAGAATGAGCAAAGTTCAGTTGCCCTCACTCCAGCCCGTTTCAGCTGTACTAGGAATTAAAGTCTCTTAGAAGCCTTTTTTAGGACAGCATCAATGTGCGCATTCCATTTGAGATTGTCACTGACAACAAGGTCAAGGTTTTTGGCTGTCTTCACTACCTTTGACTCTCTGCCTTCAACTTATACTGGTTTGAAACAACGTGGCTGTTTGGAGAAGTCGATACGGAGTTCCTTAGGGAGTGGTCATAAAGTTTGTGCCACCCGGGGGCGGAGGATATTGGGATGGGGTATGAAAATTCTCATACTGATCAGGGTGGGGTATGAAACAAATTATAGCATTTAAGATGGGGTATGAAATTTTCTGTGCTTTTCTGACAAAAGATTTTGTAAGAAAAGAAGAAAATGCTCATGGCCAAAATTGATAAAAAGAACCAATTTAATAACAAATATAGCCAGGTAAATTAAATTAGCAATAATACAATTATTACCACTTATCGTCATCTGTATAACATTATCATCATCGCTGCTCTTTATAATATCGCTGAAACACTGAAAAATTGTTTTCTGTTGTGAGCCTTTTTTAACATTCTGCTTTCTTTCCAAATTTTTCTTTGCTGTGTCTTCAAGTCTCTGTTTCATTTCTTCATGGAGATGTTGAGCAAAAGCCACTGAATCGTCCTTGAAAAATCCCTTTTGAATTAGATAATTCAATGCTTTGTGGTGATATCTTGGGACTAGTTTACATGATTGGTTTATTTGACACAATCCCAATGTTTCAGTGCCTGCTTCAATTTGATTGAAAGTTACCATTCCGTCTGTTAACAGGTTTACAACCTCTGCAGCTTTTCCTAGAAGTCGGCTTTCCTTCTCTCTTTCTGCCTTTCTTTTGTTTTTTGCGCTCGCTTTTTCTTCCTTTTTGCTTCAGCTTCATACTCAGTACTAATGTCTGATTTTCTTTTAAGCAGTTTCAAAATTGTAATGAGAGATGTTTGAGTTTGGATTAGGGATTCTTTCATTTTATCCAAACTTGTCTTCTTTTCGTCAAAAAACTTTAGCTCATTCGCCCTCCATGGTTTGACATTTTTGTCTTTGTCAAACAGATTAACACGCAAATCCACAATTTTCAATTGCATTTGTGACACAGAGTTAATTATGTTCTCTATGCATTTAGTTGAAGCCTCTGCCTTATATAAATCGCCTTTCTTTATTTGACCAATGTCTTGAGAGGAAAAATGTTGAACATTTTTTGCGTTACCATCCTTGCTTGCAGGGTTTAAAATGTTGTTCACCTTTTGGTGAAACTCGTCAACCTCTCTTTGTAATCTCCAGCGTGTTATACGCTGTGAAATGACATAGTCCTTGAATTACAATGGGGCCATTAGCTCATAGGATGAACAAAAAATATCTTTGAACACCTGATTTTGGAATTCTTGCTGATCAGTAAGGGGATTTGGTATCCACAGACCTCTGATTTCTTTGGAGCCTGAAAGACAAAATGAACAAGAAATATGCACCAAGAAATTGAAGGTATATCAAAGTAAAAATAGTGTAGCACACTAGCTGTTTATGTTGTTTTAGGTGGTACACAGTCTCAGACTGTAGATTTTCACAGCTTTTTCTGTTTCTCAGTTATTTTCACAAATCAAAACATGTTAAATTAGGTACATACACTTTGAAAGATGGTCTTGAAAGTCCTGCTCACTTTCACAATCAAACCGTTTTGAATCTGCGGGAATGTCTGTGGGTTCTCCATTCTTATTTTTCGATGAAACTACATGAACAGCAGCAACAAATCGCTTCCTATGGCCAAACTTGTAAAACATACCAACATCTTTCATAAGGCCTTCTAATTCCTCAGCAGAATCTGCCATTGAAATAATCTGGCCAAAATTATCGTACCCTTCTTCAATAAATTTATCAAAATACTGAGAAAGATTATTTTGTTCTAAGAATGCTTCAACTTTGTCGATTTCCGCCATTTTGGATTCATGAGCGTTTCCGCTGGTCTCAATATGTTATATGTCACTGGATAGCAGTGGAACGCTGACAAAAAAGCCTAGACACGAGTTTCAGAACATAAATCATTCAACAGAATTCAACAGTTCAGTGCAAAAATAAAACATTTTTCGAAATTTTGAATATTAAAAAATGGAAATCAATATGGAAATTAGTTCATCGAAGAATACAGTACCCAACAAAATAAGGGAATCTTCAAAGACATCCGAACAGGTTGTAACATCTTTTCAAACGAATTCAGCATAAGAGTGTGAAAATTACCTGTCTGAGAGAATAGATTTTTTTGACTAGTTTGGAAACTAGCTCACATGTTAATAACTTAAAAGGTCTTCGTGCAATTTTGCAAGTATTGATGGCAAATATTGAGCTTCCTGCAAGAACAGTTCGCTCATCTTTTATGGATTTTATGGAAGCAATTTCCTTGTTCATGCCATATCATCCTTACGTTACGAAAGCAGTCCTTAACGACAGGAACTGAAGAAGGTGTACATGGATTTAGTCTGCCATGCACGACATGGTATTCCTGTGTACATTGTTAAACAACAGTATATTTTGTTACGCCCAAAGGAAGTTGATCTTGAATTGTTTCTCGAGGATTTTCTTAGGGAAAAGGAAATGTCTGCCACAACACTCTCACCAGACGTTGTAAAAGATATGTTGGAAAGTTTGGATTCTTCCTGGGACAGGAAAGTGTTAAAAGTGGCTCTTGGTAATAATTTGTCAAAGAAAACCCAAATAGAGATGGGTATTGGATCAAGGGTGTTCAATTATAAAGATCAAGTCTTTGAAACAATAGAAGCTAAGAAAAAAGCGAAGCAAGAAGCAGAATCCAATGTAATGATTGACTTGCAAGGCAAAATTAAAAAAGCTGAAAAAAACTTATTGAATACAAAAAAAAATTAAAGAAAAAAAATGTGTGGAGCAGAACACAACTAGAAGAACTAAAAAAGCACATTGAAGATTGGAAGACAGAAAAGAAATATTGGATAAGCTTGCAAGTGGTGAGAATGACAAGGGTTTAAAAGAGATGATATCCAGAAAGTACAAAAAAGAAGTACTACAAAAGAGGATTGGTATGAGAAAATGTAGTTCTGGAAGACCGCAAAAATTAGATAATGAAGATGAACAATTTCTACTAAACTGTATTGAAAGTAAATCAACAGCCCACGGTCGTAGAAATGATGCTGTGATGTACATGAATCATAGAGTTAAAAAGAAAGATTTTCTTAAGCTAGCAAATTAAAGCAGATTTTCAAGAGGTCTCAGGCCAATTAAATCTGCAACCACCGTGTATAATAGATCTCGACCAAAATATCGACGGAGTATTCAAGCTAAAAAGCATTTGGGGCTGGGCCTTTTCTGCAGCAAGAAGCCACCAAAGCTCAAAGAAAACGATAACGTTTTAACACACTACCAACGTGCATTTAAAACAGGAATACTGTTGAGACAAAACTACAATTCACAAAATGACACCAGAAACTTCAAGATGTTTCTTCCCCGAGATGACAAAGCCTACATTTGTCCTGGGACAAGCACAGGTATGTTGATTAATTCTAAGAATTGACAAGCAAGGAGGTGCACTAAGTTTCAGTGTATTACAAAGAAATTAAGTTGTATCACTTAAACAACGCTAGCCAATGACGTGGAAAACTCCATTATAAGCCTTGCGTTCATTCTCATGGCACAGTAAGCTAAACTTATAAAATTAATTGAAATTGAGTTACAGAAATCGAGTTACATTCATTTTCCATTAATACCACAACGAGTTCATAAACATTTTTTTTTTTGCACAATAGGTGTTATGAGTGCAAGGAAGTTAAGAATCATTCAGCCCTCACATAGTTCTAGGCAGCGAACTTTGCCCAATTATGACTTCCCCACTCGACTAGTCAATGCCACCCCTGGTGTCGACAGAGTGATATCATTTGAGATACAGCCAATAAATGATGACATGAAAGTAAAAATCGACAATGACAACACTGTGGTGTTCAATCGCCCGAAACATTTTGTTGGCAGTAGTGGTACGGTTTGGGCATCCGAGTATACGCGCTTACGCTACGAAGAACCAAAACTGTTCTTTGTTGATGAAAACCAAGATGTGAAACCGGATACCAGCCAATTGATTCAACTAGTAGATAAATTGAAGCTATATTCTGTAATGACAAGCAAAGAAGACACTTTGAAGATGACAGATAACCCGAATTGCCAGTTTCGTTTGTATGAATGGGAAAGAATAGAGGCCTTGGAAAAAACTGTCAATCTTTGTTTTGAGTCAGTAGAGGATATGAATGTTCATTCCCAAGATGAAATGGAACTCAATATTCAAAGCATTCTCAAAAATATCATAAATTTGATCCAGGTTCTTGAGCAGCTGAATCAGTCAAGTGCCTCTCAACATGTCATCTGGGAATCTACTAACACGCTAAGTAAACTTTTGGATCAGAGCTGGAGGTCAATTTTACCCTTTGTTCCTGTAATGAAATCTAGGATCCACGAGTTTACTGATGCTGGTCCTGGAGTTGGGGTAACCAACCATGATGTTAGGTTCCGAATTGCTGATATAATCATCTTAACAAACCTTGACTATTATATCCGTCACCACCTTGCTAATGATGATAGCAGTCAGAATGAAGTTGAACGTATTCAAAGTTATGTGGGCGACGCGATCTGTGATGGAGGCCCATTAAATTGGGAATACAAACAGCCATACGAAGGTTTTTCTAATGAGCAGTTGAATGAAATTTCTTTGGATGAGCTGGAAAGCAGCGAATTGGATAGGATGAAATACAATGCATTTAAAGTTTGTGACGAGCTGAGGTTCCATATTGAAGGTGCCCCTGCATCTTTATGCTGAAAATGCAAAAATAGCATTACCTGGCAGTCACTACTTTAAAATGGTTCAAGGTTTTATCGAGAAACATTTTGACATTGGTGAAAAATATCTGGAATATGTCAGATATGCTTGCCTGGATGATTCATGATCTTATTGTTCTGATCTGGATTGGACTGGTACAGTGTGTTCTCGGATTCCTAAACCAATGCCAGACGACAATTCCACTGGTTTTCATTACTTATCTGCTTTAAAGACAACGATAGAAATTGATGGCAAACCACCCTGTGTTGATGACTTCCAGCCACGAAAACAGATCAAAGATTTCCTGGCCCAAATGCAAACCTACCACCGAAAAACAAATTTGTAACGGATAAGGCATTACTGAAAAAGTATGTTGAACATTCGCAGATTTTGGAAATCAATAAACGAAAGCGAGCTGAGAAAAGGCAGCTGTATTTGAGAGAACAATCGAATATGAAATTCGAATATTACGACTGGCCGTCGTTACTAAACAACGGATTATTGAGGAAATTGAAAGTGAGTGAGTTAGAAAAATACTTGCATCATCACAAACTCTGTAACTCTCTTAGATTAAAGAAAAAGGAAAAGGTAAACTTTATTACAGCTCATATTGCTTCGTCGTTACTAAATGATGGAAATACAGAAGAAGTACTGGTAGAATTAAATAGTCTGATGATTCAACATTGGAGTCCAGTGATAGTGATGAAGATCGTGTTCTTGCTGATACAGATGCACTGAATACTGATAGTGATCCTAGTAGTGATTCTGATTGTGATGGCATGGATGGTGATCCTGACGTCGAAGCAATTTTTACAACGACAAAGAGTGGTAGAGTTGCAACAAACTGGAGAGCGCGATATTTTCAATCGTAGGTATACAGAACACGATGACAATGAACTTTTGAGTAAGTCTGCAGTGAACTGCACTCACATAGCGTAATTTCTTAAAAGCTTGAACTCACTAGTTAGTTAGTAGTTCTATGCTCCATTTACAGATTTATAAATTCAAGAATTGGAATCATTCTAGGAACAAACTTGATGATGCAGCTGGTAAATGAAAATATATCATCACAGCTTTGGCAAAAGTGCTGTTTTATGTGATAGAAAATAGTCTAAACATGCAATATTTATAAACGTTGCTATTTTTGTCTATAGCTTAAAAAAACTCTGTATTTTGCTAACTGTTTTAGGATGAGGTATCGAAATTTAAGATAATTTTTGGATGGGGTGCAAAATTTCCTCATGATATTTTAAGGGGGTATCAAGTAATTTGGAAGAACTGATAATATCCTCCAGCCCCGGGTAGCACATACTTTATGTCTACTCCTTTAGATTTGGTTGGATGTGGTTGGAAGCGGTTCTGGTCAGACCACACCACCATTTCATCAACTGCAGGCTGGATAACGCTGGGTGACATTTTAGGAATGACTTCTGAAATCGACGTGTCATCAATGAATTTCCAAAGGTCGAAAGTTGGGCTAATCTTCAAGACATTAATCATTAGTACGAACAGCCACGGGCCCAACTTGCTGCCTTGAGGGATACCAGCTGGGATGTGACTCCACTGAGAAAATGAATGATCTGTAAGTTTTACCCTCTGCTGTCGGCTGGTCAGGAAATCGACAATCCAATTAAAGGTAGGTGGCTTGATGTTTAGGTGTTTCAGTTTGTGTACAAGAATTTCATGGTCTACTAAGACGAAAGCTTTTCGGAAGTCAAATAAAATAACCCGGACAATGGCAGCATTTCCATCAGAGGATTTTGACCATTGGTGGAGCATGGAAATCAATGCCATAGTAGTGGAGGATTTATCGATGCCACCGTATTGATTTATGTCAATTACTGATTTAATAACTGGCTTTAGTTCTTTCTCGATGACAAACTCTTCGGCGATTTTCGAAATTACAAGGGTAAGGGAAATTGGTCTAAGGTCTTTATTGAAAGCTTTGACAGGCTTGGATTTTGGGATAGGAACCACGTTGGCCATTTTCCAGTTGGCTGGTACCATTTCATCTTTGAACGAGCAATTGACAATCGAAGAAATTGGGTGGGCAAGAACCGCGGCATACTCTTTAAGGAGCCAAGGACTGATATCATCCGGACCGGAGGCTTTGCTGGCTTGTAGCTTAGACAATTTATTGTAGACTGCTGAGGGTTGCACTAGGATGGGTTGATCATTGTGCAAGGGGATTCGGAGATCACAGCCCATAATTGGACTGTAGTTTTGCATAACGGCAACAAGCTTATCATTGATTTTGTCAGCTAACTGTTCTAGGATTAAGTTATCAGGGTTAGGTAGAGAGTTAGATGACTTTTGCATTCCGCAAATTTATTTGGCTTGTTTCCACCATTATTGGGGTCCTTAGACTTCGCATTTTGTACTTTTTCTTGGTAGATAGATCTTCGGACGAGCTTACGTTCCCTGTTGACTCTTACGGTACATCTTAAAAAGACTTTCTTTCCCATCAGGCGCCAGCGCTTTCTGCCTTTTAGTGATTAGGTTTTTCAGATGTATTGTCGTCCAAGGAGGCTCTTGGTTACATACACGGATGTATTTTTGAGGCATAAGGTTGTTAAGACCGTACTTGACGGTGTCACTGAATGCTTGGAGCTTTGTTCACTAGTTGGTTGATCTTGCATGAGACGGTCCCAGTTGACAGAGTTTGGAAAGATTCCCAACTTGCAAATAGAACTTGGAGTTTTTCGGCGCACGGTAATACGAGAAGTAGTTTTGCGCTGCTTGGGACGATTTAGGGGCTTAAGAGCAACAGTAAAATGGCCTGAGAGCCCAAACGGCGGAAGTGGAATATTATTCAGGATGAGGTCCAATGTGTTCGCGCATCTAGTAGGAAACTTAACAAGCTGCTTAAGACGAAATTGGCGTGCCAAGTTATCGATTGGAAGTTGATTAAAATCACCCGCAACAATGAAGGCACAGTTGGGATACAGAGCCTCTACAGTAGTTAAAACATTGTTGAGGTGATCAAGCAGCAGCTTGTTATCCGCGCTTGGTGGATGGTATACGGTTCCAACAATAATTGAGGAAGTGCCGCGTGGAAGTCGAATTGGTCTATTCTTTAGCCATAACACTTCACAATCATCGTCACTAAACTGGTCGAGTACGGTGAAGTGAATGTTATCCTTCACAAAAATACAGACGCCGCCATGAATTGATTTTGAGCGGTCTTTCCTAATTACGCAATACCCTAGGATATTTATAACTTCGTCCAAGATTGAGTCACGGAGCCAAGTTTCGGTAATCATAACAAGGTGTGAAGAGAATTGATTCATATGGACACGTAGCTCGTCTATTTTTGGTTCGAGGGACATCACATTCGATAGTGTAATCGATGGAACATTGAATGTTGAGTCTGTTTTTTTGGCTGAAATAGTTCTGAGTTGAAAATGAGGTGTGACTTTGAATATTTAATAACTTCCGAGTTGAAGATAAGGTGTGACATTGAATATTTAATAAGTTCTTGTGGTTGATTGAAAATAATTTTCTTCTAAATTTGTGTCTTCGAATATCATGTTGCCTTGAGCGGGAAGCAATGACTGGAATTCGGTTTCTTTGATTTGTTTGTTGTAGTTTGAAATGAGCTGCACTGCGTTTACCTCTTGTTGTTTTGAGAATGCCGGCAAGTTTGCAAGCGTTCCAGCCAATGCACAGCTTCGGTTTTGCAGGCTGCACCATATTTGTCCACCAATATCTCATGGAAAGCAATATCGAACGGCTATAAATTACTGTCATAGTGTAAAATTCAACTGAAAGACAGCTTAGCTCCTTAAGGACTATTTTCATTAACAATTTTTTTTTGTGTGGAAAGCCCGAGAATAAAAGTAAAAATGCAGACTGTTCATATAAAATTGTCATAATATTATGAAATGGATGGCGAAATTATGAACAAAGTGCTCATTGATATCAGTTTTTCCCCGAACTGAAGATTTTGAAAACATACTTATGCAATTTGTAACAGTAAAAACAATACAAAACTACTTGAAATTAGGAAATACTTCAAGAGTACAATCGAACTCACGCTTGTTACAGCAAGAGTGTAAACAATACGTAATCGCAAAGAAAAACAAAGCGTAAGAGTACAAGGTAAACCAACAAAATAAAAATGAAGTTTGTATGAGAAGCCTTGTAGGCCTGCCACTCCACCATAACAGAGATATTTTCGTTCCTTGAGTAATATTATTAAGAGACCAAATCCGCTTGAAAGACCAAATCAACTAGCTTTCGAAAACTGCTCATTCATCTTGTTTGATATGAGATGATTTATAGCCAACAAGGCGCGAAAAGAAAAAGTTAACCGATTTACCATCTCATATCCAATGCGCACTACTGGAATAATTGTTAAAATCTTCACTGTGCGCGATGAAGATATGCATGCATATAATTTTTTTGTAAAAAGAAAAATCCTAATATTTCATTAGTAACTATGTAATGACATGGGCGGTGGAAGCAAAAAAAAATTTTTTTTTTTTGGGGGGGGGGGGCACAATGGAAAATGTAAAA
>JANCMA020102813.1:0-14927 GCA_024336925.2 Zoanthus solanderi
CTCTTGCCCTCGTTCCACTTCAATACGGTTTCGGCAGCATAACCATAACCATGTGGTTACTACTAGTTATATAAATACTGATGAAATACTAGGATTTTTCCTTGTATTAAATAATCAAATCTTTTTTTTTTTTTTTTTTTTTTACGATATAAATGTATTGCGCTCGGTGACTGCACCTCCTGAATTTTCGCCTTTTCAAAATTAGATTATTTATCATTATTCTTTCACTTCTTTTAAACTTCGTTCGTTTAAGTTTCTGCTACTTTTTGTCGTAAAGTAATTGGTGTTTTCGTTGCATTAATTCAACAGTTACGTTGTATCTTACGCGGAGAACTGTGCTCAGGAAATCACCAGGTTGACAAACCCCGGCTGGAACCACGTCGTAGCATTAAATGAGGTGTGCAGTGTAAACCAATTAAATTATATATTATTTTTTAATATGTAATTTTTGTTCACTTTCCTATATTATTTTTTAATATGTAATTTTTGTTTACTTTCCAAAATCCGCATACGCGATTGCTCAAAATCGATCACGTGGTTTTGCGTTATGTGTCGACAAAGTAACAACCATGACTGTATTCTTGGTTTTCACTCAATCCCAAGAGACACAAAAGACAATAGACATTGCGGCCATTTTTGTGTTCCAAACAAAAGAAATAATCAAAATTATTTTGTTAAGAGTATGCCAACATGGCCGCCATGACGTCAGGTTAAAATCGGCAATTAAGAGTGCTGTATTGAAAATGGCCGAGTCTTCAATAATTGTTTCATTACTGAAATGCAAACCACTGGATATGTGATTCAAAATGATTATTTTTGAGTTTTTACTCTAGCGAAAGCTGTCATTTATCAGAATATACTCTTAAGTGGCGGGCTTTTTGACCTACCGACTAATGTCGAAATTTTTGCACTCTTCAAACAAATTGAAGTTTGAGTTTTTTGTGTGCAGCCGCGGCACTTTGCGATTTTTTTTTTTTTTTTTCGGTTTTTTTGTTTGATTTTTGGAAATAGAACTGAACCTTTCGCTAAATTGAATGAATTCCGGATTTACAATTATTGAAAATTGTTTGTTTTGCGGCTGTGAACACAAGAAACGAAGAATTTCAGGATAGATTCCCGGATTTTATTGAAAAAAATGGCGATGTCTATTTAATCATACAACCTTGCTGTCTCGTCGACGTGTAAAGACATATCAGTTACTGCTTGAGTTCTTCTCATTTTTTATTGAATTATTGAACTTCCTAAAGGGCACTTAAAAAGTTAAAAGTTTATCATTCATTGTGTAGCCAGCGTTTGCGTCTATTTGTAGAGAAAACTGTCACACCAGTCTCTAACCGTTAATTATTGTTTCAGACTAAGAGTTTAACCATTTCAATCTTGACTGTGATGTAAATGTAACATTGTCGAATTCATCTTTTTATTTTGTGTTTTAAGTTTTTGTTTAAATTTTTGTGCTTTTGGCATTACTGAAAAAAAGGTCCTAAATCGTCTCTTCTTAACTTAGATTAAGTTTGTACGTGGCTATAAGCAACAAAGTTATGAGCAATCTTCGCAGTGATGTACGAGAAGAAGAATAGCTCTTACCATCTGGTTACCCTCTCGCAAGGATCGTTCAATACGTCATTGCTAGCAACTGCGGTTGTTATTCCGTCATAATAATGATTGTACATCGTATATTAACATTGATCGCCCCTCTAAAGCTGAGCTGCATCTTAGTTTCATATCATTTGGTTAGAAGAAGTCACGGGCTCAACAATTGAAAACGTTGTTAGCTCATTCATGCGCGCGCGTGCGCAAGCAATGAATGAGTATCGTGGGGGTGAAATGTCAAAGGAAAATTGTTGTAGACGGAAATTTGTGGACGGAAATTGTGGACTGTAGACGGAAGTGAAAAGTGTCCTGCGAGCGTGGCTCCGTGGTGCACGGACCTAGCTCGAGGCCCATACTTACCTTTCTTTAGTTTAGTTTGTTTTTTCTTTTCTTTTTTTTTTAACTTAAAATTGCCTATAATGCTTTTTTTTACTTTGTAATACAATTTAATATTAAAACATTTAAAAAAGAAAAAGATTTAATCAGTAGACTGTATAATATTATTGTCCATTACATGAATGAACTGGTTCTAAGAGCCCTTTGATCTTTTCTGGCTTGGAATTTGGAAATACTTCAGTTGCGTACTAAAAGCGAAGATTTTTCCTAACATTCTTTCTTAATTTATATTGTTATGTGCATTTTTTTATTACAAGGAGTAACTGTTCCAGTTATTTTTTAAACTTTTTATTTTGTTGGTCAGGATTGCTCAAGGTTTGTGACAGTGTTCTCATCTCTAACTGACTGTCACTCCGTGATGGTGTATGACTTAGTCCACAGTAATTCACACGTGACTGGTGTTCCCATGGTTACCATCAACCCAGTGGCTTGCCTGTTGCGCTCTGAAGGTAACTGTTTTAGTATAATCCAACCTGCTCAACAAAAAGGAATGTTCAAACTAATCAAGTATTTATAGCGTTCCAGTAGCTAGCTCGAAGCCACATCCCACAAGCGCAGGAGTTTCATTAATTTTTCAAGTACTGTAGTAGAGAAAAACGTAGCAAGTGTTGGAGTATCTTAAATAAATTTACGTTTTCCTATAATTTCATCATCGCTGTATAAGAAGTTGAAGTTTCAAGTATTCCTTTGTCTTCAATGTTTTCATTGGCGACACTGCTAACTTTACAATATTTCATCCCTTCTCAAAGAATTGTACACATGATCTAAAACCAACGTTGACTCATTTAAGCCTTTCAGTCCAAGTAAGTTATCAACACCAAATTTCTCCTTGCATAACACATACAAAATAAGACATTTGGTTATGAGAAAATGATAATTGATCAAACAAAGTACACTACTGATGATTAAAAGTAAAATTCTCTCAAACTTGTTTAATGAAAACTATGGGCTCAGGTAGGGAGAATTTGACATTACAAGTGGGACTGAAAGAGTTAAACAACATTGACTCAGAAAATAGGTCACGGCCGGATTGTTCAAAGGTGTGTTAAATTTACCCTGGATTAAGCAAAAATTATAACAGCAATTTCCTCTCTAAGGAAAAGATTACGGCTCTTGTAAAATACTGTTCTGTTTTTCGTGGGAAAAAACGTTGCTAATCCTAAATTTACAGCTCAAATCCGACTCTGTAAAGTTGGAAACAAGAACATGGGTTAAAAATTTAACCGTGGGTTAGTGCTAATTGGTTTTTGAACAACTGTAATAGTTAAGAAATAAAACATGTTTTCCGTGTCTTCATGGCCTGGGGAAAACCGATTTGAACGTTTGGGAGAATTCAAGAGCAGATCAGTAAAAGCTCGAGACGCAGTCGAGCGTTTTCACCTGCTCGAGAATTCTCACAAACCTTTTCCGACTTGACAAAGAGAAAGACTATATATACGACTTTGTATATATATATGGTTTTACTTCTTTCATGAAAATGTAAATTCTCACAAATTGGAGACAACAATTATGTCGCGCACGTCATTTTCATGCTTCATAGCGCTATGAAAACGTTCTTGCTTCCAATCAAAACGCACGTCCTATCCAATTTATTTTTTAATTAGCAATTAAAATACGAGCTGGCAATTTCTATCGCCTGATAGAAGACCGAGTCATTTTGTCGACTGGCGATAGAAATTGAGAGCGAGTATTCTAATTGTTTTGTAGAAATCTCTGAAGAAGAAACAAAAGAACAACGATACTTAAATTTGATAAGCAGTTATTGAAATTATTCAAATAACCAATGCAGATAATACACCAGTGACTATTCGTTGAGTGAAACTGTTAAATTAATACTTCAAATTCTTTTTTTTTTCTTACTTTGAAGTTTTTTATACCATGTTTTCTTGCTATTTTAGTTTTTTTGGGATTGCTTTTTGAATAAAAGCATTTAATTCCTCTTCCGAAAAGTTTGAAAAGCGGGAAAGAGACTATTAATAAATAGTATGTCTAGTAATAATCGTTACTGACTCTGCAGGGATTTAAAATCACAAGCTTTAGGTTTACTAAATCCGCCGTTGAGCCACTGAACAAAGTTAAAGGGGATAGTGGTGGTTTGAGAAAACACAGAGAAAAAGTTATTTAGCTGTTATTTAATAAGTACTTGGAACACGCGTGTTGGTGATTTCACTTCGTGTGTATTTATCCATGAATAACGACGCGCAATACATTTATTTTTTTTTCCCTTCAGCAGTTTTACCGGATTACCATCCTCCCGAGTTGTTTTCGTTTCGCAGCAAGCATGGTAAGTAAAAATATCTTGCTTTGCATTCTCACATGATTCAGGAACATTCCATAAAGTATTTGACATTTTGACACTGTTACAGTATTTCTTCGAAGGGACTGCTGTCAAAACCTGTTTTTTAACTACTGCATGCTAAAAATACTTATGCTTCGATTTTAAAATGAGTTATGCAAAAGCAATCTTGATTCATAACTTGTTACCTATTAGCAAATTTCATAGACCCTAATCAAAAATTGCGGCGGTTTTAATATTCTTTTGTCTACATTCAAATTAGCCCTACTAACCTCGTTCTCGAGTTAAACTTTTAAAAGAATATCTTACCACAAACGAGGCTATTTGGGCTAATTTGAATGTAGAAAAAATAATATTAAAATCACCGCCATTTTTGAATAGAGCCTATGGTTTTATCTAGTGCAGGGCGACCGAAATCGAAAATTCTATACATAAGTTAGTGTGTTCTGCAAAATGGCTCCACGTAATGTTCTCCAGAATGCATTAATCAATGTTTGAACTCAGTGTGTATATACTTTTCAAAGCTACTTGGAGTTCGGAGTTGGGTCCGCTGTGATTTCTTCTCATAGCTGTGTTTCCTAAGAAACACGAGTTGGACTTACAATTAGTGTAAAATAATACACTCTTACGCTAACCTCTGTCTTCTTTCTTTTTTCAAACTAACAATACTCGGAAAATATTCTGAGCCTATGACGGGATTTTAACCCACGACCTTCCGAACACCGGGCGGACGCTCTATCCACTGAGCTACAAGAAATCTTAGGAGAGTGAGGTCATTTGTTTGTTTGAAGAATAGAAACTACGTTGCTGTTCATTCTAACATTAATGAAGATATTCCTAATAATATTTGTACCACTATGTACATGAAAGTCCAAGGGTAAAATGAAGATAACAGTCATTATTTCCCACTTTTCGTTTAAATCCTGAATACGTCTCGAGGAAATATTGTTCAGGTTCAGGTTGCCATATTGCGTAGATTTTAGACCAATTTTTTCGTTAGATCAAGGTGTTTTTCTTATCTAATTTTTTTTCAGGTCACCAAGTTTACGGATTTATATTCAAACCGCCAAATATGAAACCAGGCGTGCGATATCCAACAGTATTGTTTGTATATGGAGGGCCTCATGTACAGGTAAATGATAGCTAAATCCTTAGACAAGCCTTGTGGCTCATTGGAGCCTGTGCTTATCTCCCGTTTCTTTTGTGCTCAGTGGATGAGAGTCTTTGACTCCCCCTGGACGGGACACTCATTTATCACAGGTTAGCTCCAAACAGACGCTTGTAATTAATGGGGTTTTGCGTTAAATGTTACACAAATATTCAAATCCGGGATTCTGGAATTAAATCTGCGATTTTGTGGTTACCAATAGCTTCCTAAAGCTAAATCGTGTTGGCGTGTTAATGTTCCAATTCCCAAATTTGTTTCGTCAGTCAGTATCGAACTTTTGCATGAAGTCTTCCCACTAAACAAATGACAAAGTGTCTAATTCAATCGGCTAGCTCGTGGAATATAAGATGTAGTCAAAGCGCAATGCTTATGGGATGTGGATATAAAGATTAACGTCAAGTATAGATAGCACAAAAGTGCCAGTAGCTGACGTGAAGCCACGGTAATGGGTACTAGGGCTACCTTGGTAGCGCCGGGACAGGCAGAGATTAATTTTGTTTTCAGCAAATAGTTGTGTAATTTGTTTCAGCATTTCCATCAAAATGTGGGAATACGTTTTGACAAGAACTTTAGATCAAAAAAATTTATTAACTGATCAAATCAACAAGATAGTTCATTTTCATTCTTTATTGATATGGTTTCTTGGATTTTACATACTTTGAAAAATTGAACCAACACATGTTAGTGATTTAATCAATTAGATGCGTATTAAGAAATCAACAGTTCTTCATGGTTGTATTTTTTTATTCTTTGGAATTAATAGGAAAAGCTGTATGCAGTTTTTATGTCTGACGAAAAGTGGTAACCCTGCGTGATGATCAATGCTATTGTGCTAGTAGCTAACTTGAAGCTACGATAATGGATATGGAATGCCTTAGTATGTATTGTTTTCGATTTCAGTTAGTTACCAACTCTCACAAAGGAACGCGCTACTTGCGGCTTCACACCATTTCCACGCTGGGGTACGTAGTAGTAACTATTGACGGGCGGGGCTCGGCGCACAGGGGACTGCAGTTGGAGGGGCATATCAAAGATAGAATGGTAAGTATATAGAATAAATCGGTATTTTAAAAAATGCAGAACTTGTTCCAATCAAACTTCAACGATTTTCAGTTTCTCTGACGAAGGGTTATCGCTGAAAATGTTAGCTTTGTACCATCTTTATGAACATTTTTAAATATTTTACGCACGTGTTTCAGCTACTCGTGACGCACTTTGATATTTCAAATACGTGTTTTATATACTTGCGACGCACCTAAATGTTTCAAACACATGTTTTACCTACTGGCAACGAACTTTAACGTTTTTTCTCCAAAAATTATTTATTAGGTATTCAATTATATTCAATCGAAAGTGAAATTAAAAAGGTGAATTTAAACTAGAAATAAGAGATGCAAACTTCAAGTTTGTTAATGTAGACTCAGTTTGCATGTCAGTGTATACAAAGTTGATATGAAATTAATAATAGAATGCGGCTCTTCGTATGCCATTTTTAAGGTTTTAAACGCTGGTAAACTACATTTAAATGTGAAAATGTTTTTGATAGTTTAAAATCCTGTTGTTAAGTTTTCATTTTACCTTTGAAGGGTCAAGTAGAAATTGAAGACCAAGTTGAAGGGCTGCAGTATGCTGCAAGCTCAACGAACATCATTGACATGTCTCGCGTGGCCATCCACGGCTGGTCATATGGTATGTAGCGAATTTATCAAACAGAATCCTCCGTTAACCTTAGGCAGATAAAATTTAAAACAGTAATGGTGATAACTGTTTAAAGAAATTAGATATGACTAAAACTAAGAAAAATGTCACGGTCTGTCACTTTTTAATTTATCTTATTTAACTGAAGAGTGTTCTGTCTTTAGAAGCGGATGATGGTGATGAGGAGGAGGAGGATGGTGGTGATGAGGATGATGATGGTAATGGTAGTTATGATGGTGATGATGGTGGTGGTGGTGGTGATTATGATGATGATTATGACGATGATGACGGTGATGGTGGTGGTGATTATGATGGTGATGGTGGTGATGATAATGATGGTGGTGGTAGTGATCATGATGATGATGTTGGTAGTGATTATGGTGATGGTGGTGATGGTGATTATGATGATGGTGGTGGTGATTATGATGATGGTGATGGTGATGATGATGATGATGATGGTGGTGGTTGTGATTATGAATATGATGGTGGTGGTGATTATGATGATGGTGGTTGTGATTATGATGATGGTGGTGATTATGATGGAGGTGATTATGATGGTGCTGGTGGTAATTATGATGATGGTGGTGATTATGATAGAGGTGATTATGATGGTGCTGGTGGTAATTATGATGGTGGTGGTGATTATGATGATGATGATGGTGATGGTGATGGTGATGATGATGGTGGTGGTTGTGATTATGAATATGATGGTGGTGGTGATTATGATAATCATGGTGGTAATGATGGTGATGCTGCTGCTGCTGCAGCTAGTGGTGATGATGATATCAAGGAAGAAGACAAGGATGGTGATCATGATGATGATGATGGTAACGGCAACAATTATAATGACGAATTTCTTCTGATGGTTATAACAGTATTACCGATAATGACGATGCAAAAATATCAACAATTAAAACTAAAGATAATGAAGAAATGGATTTTAGTCATTTGGGATTGAAGATGTCACTAACCTGAATATATCTTTAGTATCGAAAAATTCAATTTTATTAAAAATAGGCGGTAAAAATACGTACGGGTTTTGAAAATAAGTTGCATATACTGCCAAATATAAAGGAATTTACCTCAATTACAACTTCATCACGGTAGTTCAAAAACATCACCACCAAATCAATGAATTAAAATAATAGGCTTTCCAATTTTTTTCTTTTTTTTTTTTTTTTAAAAAAGATTTTGAGTCAGTGATTAGGTGTACACAGATACACACAGCTTTTAGACAACAGGTAAAAACGTACGGGTTTTGAAAATAGGTTGCATATACTGCCAGATATAAAGGAATTTACCTCACAATTACAAATTCGTCACCCTAGTTTAAAAACATTATCACCATCATCACCAAATCAATGAATTATAGTAGTAGACTGACCAAAAATTTTTGGTTTTTGTGGCTAGTGCCTCGTAAGAGGCCAAGCCACTATGCTATCGCGTTGAAAGAGTGAGTGAAATTCGGGTTCTGCGCATGTGTAGAAGCAGTGGAGGAAAAACAATAACTTGCGTTCACAAGCTCGTTGTACTTGAAAAAAAAAGTTTTACTGGCTGTTCTGCCAACAGGTTTTGGTAATCTTTGATCTACCAAACCACTGCAATATTTGCTGACATCATAGATTGTGAGAAATCAACTGATCCGTCGTGTGAAAAAAATAGTAAAGACCAAGATTTGAAAACTAAAAGAAACAGGGCTCAGGGCGCGAGCTGAAAGCGAATCAAATGATATGAAAGTATATTAACACTAAATATCATTTACACTAAAAAGACTTTAATGTAGTTTTGGATTATTTTAAAATTAGATATAATTAAATAGTTATATAATCGATATTTGACTTTTAATTTTTGTATTTCTTGTAAATGTGTGAAATTCTGCTGCGTATACGTGTTTTGGTTTTGAGTCAAATATAATCAAACCGTCATTTCCTTCGCTGGTATTTGGCTATTTCCGGTGATTTGCATTGTTTTTCGTGAACCGATGAAAATTGCTCCTCACACGGAACTTTCAAGAGTCGCTCGTCTCGTTAAGCCGACATGCGCACTAGGGAACGAAAACTAGTACTGTAGGTACGAGATTGTACACTAAAAATGAGTATTTAAAGATACATTAGCAAACAAAATAAAACTTCGGAAGCACAATATTTTAGTAGCACATGTGCATTCAGTTCTTCGTCACCAAAGTTCTTATTATTTGTCAATACTGCTATATTTCACCATTTTTGCTAAATATAGCTGAGAGAGTGCATGCAGTCCCAGAATGCGCATTACTTTTTATGCTTGCACTAGCCACATGCTGTCCTAGACTGCGTATTTTTTAGATTTGTAATTGTATATAGAATACTTAATCTTTTAGTGTTTTATGTGTAAGGGGCATTAGATCATTTTTGTATGTGCTTTGCGCTATATAAATATTAACCATCATTATTATTATTATTTCTAGTTCTGCAAGTACTGAGCACTGGCGCTCTAGTTTTACTCAGTTTGAAAGCAAAATAAACTGAAATATCTCATTGTGTGAAAACCATTCGAACATAAAAAATTTTATTGTAACATTTTGTTTTGTTTTTTAAACATTTTCTTCAGTTCTGACACTTGTCAGATAAAATGTCTTTGATAAAATGAATAAGCTGCTGTTTGTTCACTGAAAATCTTTCGTGCTGTGATTGGATCACACAAAATCTATTGTAAGTTATATGACCTTACATCTAGGTCAAAATTTTTTCTCCCTGCTTTCTACACAAGTATCGGTTCTATGGTGCTGCCACCTCGCCAGGCTCGCGTCTTCACTTACCTGGCTTGTTGGCAATAATTATATAATTTGGAATCAAGTTTGAAAAAACAAACTTCTTACATACATATTTAATTCACTTTAATTCTACAGATGTTTCAGATATTTTATCTTATTGTCACACTGAGGAAGCCCGAATGGGCAAAACGTCTATAGAGTTAAAGTTAATTAAATGTGTTTGTAAGAAGTTTGCTTTTTCAAACTTGATTCCAAACTACAAATTTCTTGTCAAAGCAAGCAGTGTTTGAAAAGATCCTTCTTACGAGCGGCATCATTGGAAAGCCAATCATTTCTTAGATTCATACCTATATAATTTTATATATAAAATTATATGAAATAAGGATATTCCAAATTCAAATAGCGATTCCAATGTATTGTCAGACTGTTCAGTGGTTGTACTATTATATTATTTTAATTATGGACAACCTTGCAACCTATATAACTAGGGAGTAAATCATTATTCATTGCATCATTTTCAGTTTGTATTATTTTTCTTTTTAAAAAATGATTACTACTTAGGAAAAATAATATGTAATTGCAAGTCTGAAAAACTGAGAAAAGCCATGGAAAAGTACCTAAAATGTCTGGAATTTGCTTACAAAGATATGTATAAACCCAGGAAGGACAGTTAGCAAATTTAAAATGATATCATTATTATAATGAAATTCTTTTAATTTACAAATTAAGTGTTGTCGTTCGTTTTTGTCAATTTTGAACATGAAACTGGGTTTTGTTTGTATGCCATCTTGTTTTGAATCTCCTCTAAATTGCTTGTTTTTATCCCAGTATGCTATTTACAGCATCAACTGATAAAACTGTTGCAATGTGGGATTATGAGACTGGATCAAGGATTAAAAAACTGAAAGGTCACACTTCATTTGTCAATTCATGCTGTCCGTCAAGAAGAGGACCCCAGTTTGCTGTTAGTGGTGGAGATGACTCAATGATAAAGGTCTGTTGCATTAATGGTGTACATTATATACTTAATGTATGGTCCCAATCGTGAGTTAAACAGTTTTGTTATTCCAAGAGTCCTGACGTTTCCTGAGACAAAGTCAAGTCAAGGGAAACAAAACTAGATATTTTCTGTGCTGCTGTATTTGGCACACAGGCAACAACTTAGCAATAATTGTATCCCTGTCATGATACAGTTGAATTTATTCAGGCCTGGGGCACTTGCCCAAGAATCAACCAATCACAATGCTGTTTTGTTGAGTGAATGTCAAAGTATATAACAAAGTGCTTTAATAAGCTTGTATTTCAAGTTATCTTTTAACAATATTGCCTTGTTGAATATTTTTTTGGAAAATAATTAAAAAATAATAACTAAGAAATGTTTAATAGCTTTGGCAAGTATGTAGATTGATTTAGCTCACTACTTTTTGTCATTCTTAGTTGTGGATATGCAAAGCATGGAGACAAAATGTTGTTTGGGGTAATCAATATCAAATTTGTCATTTACTCAGATGTAAACAGATCAGTATGCCAACAGCAGACCGATTAAGTTTGATTTATAAATCATTATCATATCATCTCTATTAAAACATTTTCAAAGTAATGCCATTAATCATTTTATGGTAAAATGAAATTTCAAGCATTTTATAGTTGTACATCTGTTGTAATTATTTAGTAAGTATTTGCTTCCAACGCTTGTTGTTATCAGCAGCGTAAAGAAGAAACCAACTTCTTGCAATCCTTACCTGCAGGAAAAAATAAAAAAGGTTTGGAAATCAGTACTAAAGAACATTTTAAAAAAAAACTTCTCTGCACAAAATATGTTGGCTTATATATTTGGGGTGACAGAAACGATCTAGGAAATGGGTAAAATAACCTAGAAAATGGGGTAAAACGACTTAGAAAATGGGGTAAAACAACCTAGGAAATGGGGTAAAACGACCTAGGAAATGGGGTAAAACAACCTAGGAAATGTGGTAAAACGACTTATGAAATGGGTTAAAACGATCTAGGAAATGGGGTAAAAAGACCTAGGAAATGGGGTAAAACGACCGTGGGGAAAACGACTGGCAACCTAAATCACACATTGTAGATATAATTTTTATGTCCTGTATAAATTTGAAGTTGCAGTTCAAAAGTTTTTAAAAACTGTTGATCATGGTCACTCAGTTTCTAGACCTTCGACTGTTAAATGTTTTTGGGCACACACTAAGAGAAGTTTTCTTTTCCAGCAAAGATCTTATGGATTCCATCGCATATACATAATACACCTGCATTTTCCATTTTTTAAATGTAGAACAACAGTAATTTGCATATCAATATAAATGTTCCGTGTCATTGATATTTTTTTCTCATTTCTTTTCACCTCAAAAACATTCTATGAAAAAATTGTGAAATCCCATAACAATATATTCAATATGTAATTTTGAACCTGGTTCATGTTTCTAAAGCTTAACCATAATCTCAACCATTACTATATAAACACTTCTTTATTTGTAACCCATGCATTCACTCTGACAAAGGACTACAGTCCAAAACGTCAGTTTTTTAAAATTCTTTCTCAATTCACTACAGTGTAAAATATAACTACTTGTAAAACTGTCATAATGAGAAGATTTTGAAATCCATCTCTTCAGCTTTGGGATGCTAGAAGAAAAGGCTGTGTACAAACATTCCAGAATATATACCAGGTTTGTAGATAAAAACTTAAGTGTTTTATTTGATGTCGAACTGGCTAAGAATGAAAGGAAACTTTGATATGTTAATCATTTGAAATCAAAAGTTAACAGAATTTGTGAACTCATTCAGGTTACGGCTGTTTGTTTCAATGATACAAGTGATCAGGTCTTTTCTGGAGGTATCGATAACAACATTAAGGTAAGCATTGTTAGGAAACACTTCATACTAATTTATTTTTTATTGTTCAAGTGATAATGACAATGGTGATGATGATGATGATGATGATAATGATGATGATGATGGTGATGATAATGATGATGATGATGGTAATGATGATAGTGATGATGATGATGATGGTGATGATAATGATGATGATGGTGATGATGATGATGATGGTGATGATAATGATGATGATGGTGATGATGATGGTGATGATAATGATGATGATGATAATGATGATGATAATGATGATGATGATGATGGTGATGATGATGGTGATGGTGATGATAATGATGATGGTGATGATAATGATGATGGTGATGATAATGATGATGGTGATGATGATGATGATGGTGATGATGATAATGATGATGATGATGATGGTGATGATGATGATGATGGTGATGATGATGGTGATGATAATGATGATGGTGATGATAATGATGATGATGATGATGGTGATGATGATGATGATGGTGATGATGACGGTGATGATAATGTTGATGATGATGGTGATGGTGATGATGATGGTGATAATGGCAATGGTGATGATGATGGTGATAATGACAATGGTAATGATGACGATGATAATGATGAAGATGATGATGATGATGATGATGATGGTGATGATGATGATAATTGATAATGATGATGATGATGATGAAAGTTATGGTGTTATTTATAACAAAATGCTCTTATAGCATTTACTCGGGCAACGTCAGAGAAATAACAGATGCAGTGACTGTTTTTTGGAGATTAAAATTTATGACACTTGTGTACAGTTTTGACAGGGGCTGGTAGTGCAGTGTTATTTAATCAGCTCAAAGCGAGATGAAAGTTGTGATAATTCTGTGGTAAATCACGTGATGGTTATATCTTATGGTTAATTGGAATACCTGTAGTTTTTGAAACTTGTCTAGAACATTGTTATCCGTTTTGTATTGTCTTGTTATTGTATATATGCAGACATAATATAATGCCCACTTTGTTGTAAACTATATGCACCTATCAGGTCTGTACGCAGTAATTATTGTGGCAGGGGTTGAGTATTAGAAAGCACAAACATTCTGAACATCAAGTTGATGAAAACATACTTCCTGCATTTTAACTGCGATTGAAAAAAAGTTTGCAGGAAACAAAATAAATATCACAAATTTATGACATAGAAAAACAATATTCAACTATAAATCTTTATAAGTTACAAGGTAGTAGCAATTGTATTTAAAACAATCATGTCATTATGCTCTACCAAAATTGCTGTTATTTACCTCAATAAAAGTGCAAAGAAATATGTGGAACAAAACTCGACTGGATGCTTTCTAGTGCAGCTATAGGCCTCAAAGTTTAATATTAAATTCCTTTGTTTAAAGTTCAAAGTTTCTAAATTGCAATTTTTTTTAAACTAGAGTTTTTTTTATGTTATCTGCCTTCCTGCCGATGTCGTCGGAGAGCAAAGGTTTTGTAGATATTTGCAGCAAAGTTATCAGTATAACAATTAGAAGAAAGAAACTTAAACTTAACATATATCGAGACCTACAATCTACTACTAACATAGAACTTTTATTATTAACTATTAGTAATCAAAGATTAAGCAAGTGCACTCAATGCATTTCTATTTTGTTAAGAATTGACTGAATAAAATAGCTGAATAATAAAGCCAAGTTTGCGTTCTAGCTTGTTGGAGTTTTCGAAATTACAACAGTTTTTCTTACGATATCGCTCTCTAGTCCCACAATAACATGAAAGCGAGGCTTCCTTCCAAAAGACCCTGAAATGCGATGGCATCGAGCTACAGGTATCTCGCGGGATGTTGCCCTTTAGCCCGTCAGTACCCAGGCCTTTGCGACTTTAAACTGGCTTGCAATAACATGAAAGAGAGGCTTCCTTCCAAAATACCCTGAAATACGATGGCTTCGAGCATTTTCTATATGTTTCTATATTTGTGGGCTCGAAATCGACATGATTAGTATACGTTCTCGCATTAATACATACATGAACAGACAAATTGTTGATTTTTTGAAATAAATCACAACCATTGTCTAAAAACATACGATGTATTAACTAGATGTAGCTCTCGCTAAGTGACAACGAGCAACAATCAAATTAAATCCCCTATATCTAACTTGCGTGACTGT
>JANCMA020102916.1:0-14926 GCA_024336925.2 Zoanthus solanderi
TATGATCATTCCATTTAAGGTCGTTCCTTACAGTAACGCCTAATATCTTAGCTGAGTTCACAATTTCAAAGGTTTTACTATTTGCCTCAAGAAAATTAGTGTCTGTGTTGTTTTTCCTCCGAAAGTCTATTCTGAGTTCCTTACACTTAAGTGAGTTTAATTGAAATCTATTGTCATCAGACCATAGAAGGACATCATTTACTGTTTCTTGAAGCGTTGATACACCAGACTTGGGAACAATTTCCGAGACCGTGGTGTCATCTGCGAATTTCCATATTGAAGAAAGGGTGTTGCTCGTAGTGAGGTCATTGATCATAATTAAAAAGAGCCATGGACCAATCCGGGTTCCCTGTGGAATTCCGGCTGGGACTGGGATAAAATTTGAGAAGCAATCAGAGTTAAGTTTGACACGTTGTAATCTGTTTCGTAAAAAATCTGCCACCCAGTTGACAATGGTCGGTTTTACTCCCAGACTATAGAGTTTGGCAATCAATATGTTGTGGTCTACGAGATCGAAAGCTTTCTTATAGTCGAGGAGTGCTGCTCTAACGTGAGCGCCAGTCCCGTCCGTGGCTTCGGACCAGTGATGCAGCATGGAAATGAGAGCGAACGTAGTACAGGAATTAGGTACAAAACCAAACTGGTTTGGATCCATACACTTGAGCATCAAGGGTTTGAGTTCTCGGTCAATAACAAACCCCTCAGCAATTTTGGACAATGTAGATGTTAGGGATATGGGTCTTAGGTCCTTAATGAAGTCTTCAATAGACGCACCCTTGGGAACAGGTGGGATATCCGCCAGCTTCCATATACATGGGACTTTAGATTCTCGAGATGATTGATTTAAGACATCGGTTAAAGCTGTAACAGAGAACTCTCTCAGCACCCAGTTTGGCAGGTTGTCAGGCCCCCTGCTCTAGACGCACTAATATTACTCAGACGTGCTGCAACAGAGTCAACCGTCACTGAAATTGGCTCGTCATCCTCACATAAGACCAGGGCGTCGTCGGAAAGTGGACTGTATTCTTGCATGGAACTGACAAATGCCTCATTGATATTATCTGCAAGCTCTTGGTCAGTGCAGTCTATTTGAATTCTTAAAATGGACCTAATGTCTTTCCACGCACTTCTACCACTTCGACAAAGTTGTTTAACCTCTCGCCACCAATCGCGAGGGAGCGTGTCCTTTAAATCCCGCACCTTATTGTTGTAGTAAATCGCCCTACATTTTTTCCGTTCACGGTTCACTTTGTTCCTAAGCATCTTGAATAGAAGCATATCACCGGAAGAGAGAGCTTGCTGTCTTTTCTTAATAAGTCGTTTTAGGTTAGCATTTATCCAGGGTCTATCTGTTTGGTGAACTTTAACTGATCGCACAGGCATGATTGTATCAAGACCATAATTAATGACTCGCGTAATTGCGGCCAACTTATCATCGCATGACTCATTTTGACTCAGTACAGTGTCCCATGGGACCTCAAGTATAAAACGACCAAGACTACTACGCTCAAGTTGGTAACATTTAGCTGAAGCTGTGAAGTCGAATTTATTGAAATCAACAGGTATCAAGATTCCGCTGTTCGGTCTAGAGATGACGTTAAATACTCACTCAACGCGGCATTACTGGTGTCAGAGTGCTGATCTGGGTGGTAAACAACTGCTACAACCAGGTTAGAAAAGCCACGAGGTAAACGTTTAGGCCTCAAGAAAGCCCATAAAGCTTCATGATCGTCACTGTGAAAATCCTGCAATATCTTACACTGTATCAAGTCTTTAACATATAAACAGACGCCGCCATGTTCTTGGTTTTTGCGGTCTCGTCTGTACAACTGGCGTCCTTCGATGTTGATTGGATCGTCATGAATCGACTCTTTTAGCCAGGTTTCAATGAAGAGTGCAATATCAATGTTTTGTGGATGAACGACATGGGCTATCTCGTCGATTTTTTGCGCTAGGGACATAGGATTGCTCAGGAGAAGTGATGACGTCCCTCGGGAGACACCGTTATCTTTGTTGGTGTCAGTTTGAATATTTAATAGGTTTTTGTGGTTAACCCATATTTTTCTTCGTTTATCTCTCCCCGAAAATGGATAGCGAATAAATGTTCTTGGTTGAATTGTAGAGATGTTACTAATCTCGTAGGTCTTGTGCCCGCCACGTTTGCCTCTCATAGGTTTCAGTATTCCAGCCAACTTGAAAGTTCGCCATTGTTCCAGCTCTAGCGGATTCAAATTTTGAGATTTGAAACCCCGCAAATTTTTCATCGACATGAGAAAGTTCCGCAAATAACAAAGCATCTTCAAATCTTTCAATCCACTATGAATAAGAAAATCATAAAATCCCTCAGTATATAAAGGATTTAATGTGAAGGAAATATAAAATTAAACAGAGCTGATAAAAAGGCAGCCAACCGGCGCTCACAATATGCTAATCCATATATATATCCTGACGACTGGGCAACCACGAAACAGGCTTGTAGAGATAAACGTGTATTTTTTTTAATTTTTCTCTACCATATACCTTGCTCTACTTACATGTATTGAGCACTGTTTTACGATATCAACCTCATACTTTATATATATATAACACTGACACTGAGCCACGCTGCCTCCTATCAGTAACTTTCTGTTTGGAGATATATTTGTGTCAGGTAAAAGAGGGAGCTTACTATCCGTAGGATTATAGTCAGGAGAAAGTATTTGATTCATAATATGGGAATAAGAACCTCGCTATCCTGGCCTAAATTTCTTTATAATTTATATCACAGTTCAAGAAAGATTAACAGGAATCATAAAGTTCGAATGTTGATTAGTTATGAAAGCAATGAAAAACACAGT
The DNA here is from genome assembly GCA_024336925.2 of Zoanthus solanderi. Classification (NCBI taxonomy): domain Eukaryota; kingdom Metazoa; phylum Cnidaria; class Anthozoa; order Zoantharia; family Zoanthidae; genus Zoanthus; species Zoanthus solanderi. The sequence continues at coordinate 2,838 of JANCMA020102916.1, forward strand.
TCTCGTTATCTCTGGGAAATAGTTTTACAGATACCACTTAGATAAATATCTTTGTTACATCACTTGTTTGTGTTGAAGTTGAACCATTTTAAGTTAAAAGCTTCTATCAAACAATTAAATTTCTTTTTACTTATGATATCCTCACTTCAGACTTTCTTTTTAAAGAAGTTCTTGTTATTTTCTAAAGGATTTACCGTGCTTCCTCAATGAAAGAGATTATAAATGTTCTGTAAAAGTCAAGAGAAAGCTACTTTGCAGTCACGAGATGAAATGTGAATGTCATAAAAAAACAGAAGATATTAAATGTAACAAGAAAGTGCTAACTTTGCTTAAAACTTGTGGACACACTAAGACGATTCCATGTTATCTAAAGAAGAGAATTGACGACGGAGAAACGGATGGTTTATGTGACAAAGTTGTCCAAAAGCTTCTACCTTGCGGTCACGCAATGGACCTTGCGTGCAGCGAAGACGTTAGCACGGTGTTCTGCAAAGTGAAGTGCGAAAGGACACTGCCATGCGGCCACCATTGCCAGATGAAATGTGGGGATGATTGCAGCAAAACGCTTTGCAAAATGAAGGTAAATAGATAGTTGGATTTTCGAATGGTTGGATAGATTAATAGATTACCTTTATATCAACCAGATCAAAATTTAAAGTTCATAGCTTGTTGGGTCGTGCATAGCTAGATTACTATATAAATATTCAAATTATCTCAAAGTAAATGCACACTCTCATCTTCGTCACAGATTTCTTCCATAAATGTTTCTGTATCAGAGTTGTCAGCTTCATAGAATAGGACCCATTCTTACCAAGCCGTTGTAGCGAGTACAAGGGACAGTCCATTGTTCTGTTCATGTGCTGCTCTATGCAATGAATCATTGAGATTCCTGGATTTGGCTATGGGTAACTGAAGAAGCATTCATCAAGGCAAAATGAACCAGAAAGATATACAATGTATATCAAAATTAAAATTAAATAAATAATACTAAAAGAAGTATACTAATATCAAAATGTACATACAAAAATATAAATAAATAGTTGTTATTATTACACATAATTTATTTATCAAAACTGAGAAGTTTAAATACTTGATGGCAGTCAGTAATGCTGTTGCTGCTTTAAATTTTGTAGTTAACTAGAATCCACAAAACAGAGCCAGTATTTGCTTTATATTAAACACTTTTAATTCATAGTGTAACCAAAAAAGCGTTCAATACTTCAATCTATCCCTCATCCTTAGGTAAATGCGATTCTAGCGGCCCAGTAGTGGTCTGTCAATGCTACGAACAGAAATAACAGAAATAATTATTTGATGTCAAAATCAGATTAAAATAAGAATTCAGTTTGATCTCTGTGCTTAAGAACCTAGAGCGTTTGAACAGATCTAATTTGTTCACGAAGATCTTTCTTGATTCCAACGCACGTGATACCTTTTATGTTGAGACTCGACAGATTACACCTACTCAAGTAGTGAACTCACTCAAAATGAATTTATTAGCTAAACATGTGGTATACAACTAAGTACCGCTGACCACGAGGTGATACACTATAACACCTCCCCACTGAGTTTTGTTTTCCCTGACAAAAAATAAAAGAATAGTTACAGTTTCCAAAGTTCTACTAGATACTGTATGAAACATGTCATTAAATGTTCAGCTGTCAATATCAACATCAAAAATTCATCAACAATACAAGAACTGTTCAGTTTCCACAGTCTGACTCCGTTAACAAGCATTTTAACACTGTTCATAAGCAATTTTGATCAAAAGTTAGAAACTAACACTGTTCACAAAATTCAGGCTTGCTCAAAAAGTCTCTGTGGTGGTTTTACTGTGCGTCCCGAACGTTTGGTGGGACACTCTCATGGGTTGGAGATTCAGCTGGTTCAGGCATGTTTTTCAGTTGTAGATGGCGGCTTAGGGTCAGGAGGGCTGGTAGGTTAGGTTACTGTTCCTTCGGTTTCTGCCTGGACTGCCTCTTGGTTGGTGGTGTTAGAATTTGGGGAATTCATCAAGACATCATCGGCATGTCACCTCCAAACTCGTCCATCATCTAGCTGTACACGGTAAGAACATGGTGCTGTGCGCTCTAGCACAATACCAAGTTGCCGTTTCTGTGAAGTCTGGTGATCTCGAGGAAGGACACCATTGCAACCTGCCATCTCACGAGATTTGGCATGTGCATCGTGGTGGTGTTTCATTTTTCCCTGTTGGTCTGACAGCACACGGCAAGCAAGGCCAGGCCTAGCGAGGGTGAACCTTCTTCCCACCCCTCCCGGTTGAGAAATAACTTACACAGTGAAGAACCTGTAGTGGCGTGAGAGTACTCCTGTATATGAGCAGAAAGTTCTGAAGTGTCTGTTGCAGGGGACCAGATGCTGAGGACTCCATTCCCTGCTTGAGGGTTTGCATAAATCTCTCAGCAAAGTTTGACAAAAACATCCTCTGTTAATGGATTGGGTAGGGTGGCATGTGGACTTGTGGATTGACAGTTGTAGTCTCCACATGAGTATTTCGCACCCGACGTTTTTGGGACATGTACCAGTCGCTAAATTCAACCTTCTCTACAATCCCTTCAGCTTCAACACGATCATATTCAGCTTCAACAGACTCTTAGAGTGCATATGGTACTGGTCGAGCTTTGCAGACTTTTGCTTTGGCTCCGTCTTTCAGCTCCAGTTTTGCTGTGATTTCCTTGATTGTTCCTAGGCCAGATTTAAACACATTAGGAAACTTGTGGATGGTGTCACTCAGTCGCTGTTGAGTGCGATCTGGCAGATCAGCACTGTCAACACGAACACTAAATAAATTCTTCCAATTGAGTTGACGTGGCTCATCTAATCTGTCCCGATGAGAAATGGCTCAGTTCCTTCCACCAAACAGTGGTGGTCCTGGTACTGCAAGTTCGCACTGATTTTCCCTAAGACAGGTCTTGAATGTCGTTGTTGATGTCTTGAGGGTTAAATCAGAAAAATGCTTCTTGTGAGTCTCCATAGAAATTAAAGAGAGACCTGCACCTATGTCCAATTCCGTGAAGATCGGCTAGCCATTAATTTCCACTTGTATTTTTTTTGCTCTTGTTGCTTCTCGGTAAGTAATTTCTTTTTAATTTCCTTACTTCAGAGACCGCACACGAAACGATCATGGAGTGCTTCTGTCAAATAACAATAGTACACTTTATTTTAAAAACAGAGTAACTAGATTGAAACAAAAAAATTTTCGCCTAGGGCCAAAACAAAAAAATCGAAATTACAAACGTAGATAACAGCTTAAAAATGTAATTAAAAATGTATATTACTGATTCGGAATTTACCCTAGGTAACTTCAAAAGATTCTCAGAGGGCCTCTGGTGCTGAAACTGTGCACATCAGTTCTAATAGATAAAAGACATCGACCGTAAGACAGCGAAAGAATCTAATGCGATCTTGTATAGGAAGCCAATTTAGTTTTAGGAACAGAGGTAGAGATGGCGGTTTGTATTCAGCATCAAGGATCAAACGAGCTGCTCGCTTCTGAGCTCGACGAAGTCGATCAAGTTTTCATTAGTGGTATTTCCCCAAACAATACAAAAAATAAACCATTAGTGACAGGATCAGACAATTATAGAAAGCCAGTGTTGCTTTTAGTGGAAGGAAGTGCTTGATTCGGCGCAAAATTCCTCGGCGGTGGGAGACTTTCTTGGAGATAGCGTCCACATAAAGGGACCAACTTAGCGAGTGGCCGAAAAGAGTGCCAAGAATGCTTTCATGAGAAACAGATTCGATAATGGAACCGTTGATAAGAACCTTGATTTCGCGTAGTTCGACGTGTTTCTGGGAAGTGGCAACAACCATCGTTTTGGATTTTCTTCACTTAGGACCATACTATTTTTAATGCACCAGTTCACTAATGGCACTGCCTCATTGGTTTGTTTATCTTCCACCTCATCATATGTATTTCCAGACTCATATTGAGTCGCATCATATGCAAATAGTTCAGTATTAGACTTATTGGCGTGTAATGGGATCTCAATCATAAAATTATGAGTAATAGAGATCCTAATTTCGATCCCTGCGGTACTCCTGAAGATACAGTGGCTTTGTTAGATAAATGGTTGTTTATGGCTACAAAGTATTCTCTGCTTAATAGATGTGAATGAAAACAAATGAGGACTTTGTTGTCCAGACCATATAATTTCAGTTTTTCAGGAGTAGTGTTTTATGGTATGCGAGTGCTTTGCGTAGGTCTACCATTGTCAACCCTTATATTTTGCCTTTATCAATATTGTCCAACAGATAATCAGTTAATCTAATTAGCAGAGTTTGGCACAAGTGGTTCCTTCGAAAACCTGATTGGTGACTTGAAAGCAGCTGGTTAGCTGTAAGTCATATAGAGTGTCAGAAACGTGTCTCTCAAGAATGTTTGGGCCGATAACAGTTCATATCAGTGGTGCTACCCACTTTAAATATAGGGGTTGCCCTAGCACACTTCCAGCGACTCGTGAACAGTGGCATAATTATGCTTAAATTGATTATCTTGGTAATTGGTGCAGATATCACATGGGCTGAGCACTTCAATACCTCAGCCCTAAGATTATCAAATCCTGTTGAAGTGTCTGATTTGAGGGAGGAAAACTGCTTCATAACAAACTCTACAGTTACCATGGGGATGATGAATTGAGGTATGCCATTAAGTTTCTCTTTTAGAAGTTTCTCAACCTTCACAAAATCTGGCTGCCCAGTTGCTGTGCTGGATCTGTATTCGGTGGTGATATTTGCAAAAAAATTGCAAAAGGCTGTTGTAATCTCACTCGGATCAGTAGTCTTATAACCATCTATGTTAATGATCATCGGTACAGCCGATTTCTTATTACGGTTCAGAATGCTATTGGTAGGTTACCCTTGTTGTCTCTAATAGAATTCGTGTAAAATTACCTCTTACTTCTATTAATCAACCATACTACTTCATTCCGCGCTTTACGGTAAGACTCCCATTACTTACTCTTTTTGCTGTTTGTTGGCGATTTCATTGCCTGCAAGATCTCTGGTTTCATTCAAGGAGGATGTTTCCAGAGCTTAACTCACTTTTCTATCATTGCAACACATCGTTGAATAAGCATTCAAACGTGGCCAAGGCAGAGTCAGGGTCAGAGTCTGCTATTTCAATTCAATGCCTGGGTAGTAGTTCAAAATCTTCCAAAAATTTAGTTTCACTGAAGTTCTTGTGGCAGCGATATTTGATAATAAGGTGTGTTTTGCCTTCCAGTAACCCTTTATTCAATTTCCGGACCAAACAAACTGAGTAGTGGTCAGATATTCCAGTTTCCGGCACTGATACTTTTAGAATATTATCTTGGGAAGAGCACCAGATATAATTTAAACAAGTCTTGCTAGATGGTTTCTTTAGTTTGGTGATCATTTGTGACAATGCCATGCTCTCAAGACCCTCGATCAATCTATGCTTGGAAGATGACGACTCAAGCGTATTTATGTTAAAGTCAACAAGCGCTTAGAACTCTTTGCCTTCGAAATAAGTTATAATTGTTGATAAGTTCGTGTCCGGGGATCTATAAACGCCAGTAGGTAGAATAGGTTTCATTTTGGGATAGCTAATTTCTAACCACATAATTTCTTGGTTGTTATTTTCAAGATCAGATCTTCTTTGAACAAGGATTTCTTCTCTTACATGGGCTAATATTCCTCCTTCCTCTCGAGCAATACGATCGTTACAATATTGAACATAGCCGGGGATATTCAATTCACAGTCAGAGTATGTATCGTTCAGCCACGTTTCAAAGATAAATAATATATCAAGGTTTCCAAGTGTTTCCATAAGCAAGGACCTAACAATATCGACTTTATTTGTCAAGTGTTCAACATTGAAGGAAGCAATACGCAAGCCTTTCTGGGACAGTTCAAAACCTTTCAGAGTTTCATTTCATTGAGTGTAATTGATGGTAGAGTTTAGAAAGAGGTGGAGATTGATCGTTAAATAAATCGTCGGCAAAGTCAAAATTAAATCCTAGTGGTAATTCTAAGGACTCTGTCGACGTATGCAGAATATTTGCCATTTGTAAACATTTATTACAAGAGAAGTCTAATTTTCGAGATTGATTGAAAGACGAGAGGTTTAAATTTAGACAATGTTGCCAGAATAGATTCAAATAGGAACAGCAGTGAATTGATTGCTGAGATCTGTTCACTCTGCCGTCGCACACACAACAGAATAGAACATAACAGAACAGAACAGAACAGAATAGAATAGAATGGAACTTTATTAAATCCATTGCAGCCGAGGGGCTGAATTACAGACTATACAAAAATGCTTAAACACTAAAAAAAAATTGTTTTAACATTGTTAAAATTCAATACATGGTTGCCTTCTGTATGATAAAACTATTTTTAAATCTATTAGTATGGCAGATGGGCAAATTAAAAACACGTTTACTCCTAAGGGTCTTTAAATTATAATTGCGTGCTGGTAAAAGGCCTTGTAGCTTGTGGTTGGAATTGTTCATGATATCTTTGAAAAGGCGTTCCGTTAGCATTTTACGTCGCTCGTCGAGTGTGACGATGTTTTACTCATCAAGGGCTTCTTGATAGCTTAATTCCGGGCATATTATTCTAAGGGCTCGCCGCTGAATCCTTTTTAGTTCGTCTGAGAGGTTCAAAAAAAAAACCTTGACATGCATATTCAGTAACAGGCCGGATGCAAGTAATATAAAAGCAAACAAGCTGCGCAAGATCTACTTTTGCGCGCTTAAGTTGTCTCAATTGGTAAGTCTGGAGGCTCCTTTTTTGATGACGTTGTTGATATAAGTGTTCCACTTAAGATTATTTGAGACTGTGAGTCCGAGTAATTTTACACTAGTTACAAACTCTATTCGTTTGTTGTTAATAGTTACTGCTTCGAAAGAAGGGCAATGATTAATCAAATAAGCCAAAACTTTCACTCCTCACGCTTTGATGCATGATTAATTCATTTAAATGTGAACTGAAGTTGCACATGGTCGCTAGACGCTTGAGCAAATGTCGAAACCGATTCTCCCTCTGCTGCGTGCAGTTGTGAAAGCGATAGCGCTCAGCAATTACTAGCTTTTTCGGCGCAAAATGGCCGCAAAGAATGGTTGCAAGTTGGTCACAAGACTGTCCTTGGGAGCAGCTGGCGAGCACAAGTCACTGAGAACATCATACGCTTTTTCGCCAATGAATGAAATCAAAATCGCTCGCCGTTTATGTGACTCGCATAAATCTTTGGGAACGCCGTTCACCTCGAAATACTGTTCAAGTTGCTCGAGGTAACGAATAATAGTTTTTGAATCCAGAGAAAACTCTTCAATTTTCCCTAAACTGGGCATCCTCGTCGCAAGAAATCTTGTATTTACAGAGACTCGATAGATTACACCTACTTAAATAGTGGACTCACTCAGAATGAAACATCTGACCGCAAGGTGATACACTATAACAGTACCCTAATGAGGTTATCGTCCAGTGTAATATTAACTCGCCTAAAAAAACTGAGACCAGGAGCCCGTTTTTTTAAATAAAAATTTTAATTTCACTTTTCTTGGATAAGGTGTCAGTTGATTTTTCAAACACCATTCACATATCTTTTTCGAGCGTTTTCCTTTTGATTAATTACCATGTCGACAGATTCACTTATACAGAAGATTGTATTACGATAAGTGATAAACCAAAAGAACTCTTTCCAAGTTGGAATCTGGATTTGGAAGAAACCTAGATTAGGGTTCAGTACCCTGTTATGTCCTCTGTTCAGTTATACTAAAGTGCTGTACCATACAACATTATGCTATTCTAACATTAAGAATGAAACTTCTTTTAGTGTACAAGAATGTTGAAATGCGGCCATCCATGCTCAAGTTCATGCGGAAAGGAATGTTCTAACTGCAATGAGAAATGCCGAAGGTACGTTGAACATTGAACATTGATGTTTATTAATCGCTTATTGAAGAATTACAAATATGAACAGCCAAAGCCGGGGGCTTAAATGGCCTAAGTCAGCAAAAAAGGACTAGAAAAATTTACAGGAGTAAAAGAGTATACTTTTGTCCATTTTGTTAATATGAAAATTAGATTCGTTTTGTTACATCCTTTACTTATTTTAGAAGTTCAAATTAAATTAGACTATTCTTTAAATATATAGAAAAAGTCAGGAGGAAATGTGGCTCTGAAACTCAATCAAACTTTCTTTTTTTATTTGCACCTTAGACTATTACCGTGTAAACATCCTTGCCAAGGTCGGTGCAGCGACCCTTGTGATGCATCAACTTGCACGATCCGTGTAAAAAAGCCATTTCCATGTGGGCACGCGGTCAAGAATGGCCTTCCATGCCGAATTCTCAAAAATTCCACATGCAGAGTCAATTGTCAGCGTAAGTTACAATGTGGACATTACTGCCCTGGCAAGTGTGGTATTCCGTGCTCCCAATACAAGTGTCGCTTCCAAATAGTAAAAAGGTTTCCATGTGGTCATTCATTAGCAGTCGAATGTTTTCGGTCTTCTGAAATCACGGAGTGTGTTTCCGCATGTGAAGCAAAGCTTGGTTGCGGACACACCTGTAGTGGACTGTGTCGTAGTTGTCGAAAAGCCGGGAAGCATGAAAAATGCAACTTACCATGTGGGCGTACCTTAGTATGTTCACATCGCTGTCGCGCACCATGCAATGAACCGTGCCCGCCGTGCACACGGGAATGCCGGCTGTCATGTGTTCATAAAATGTGTAAACGCCAGTGCTGGCAAAAATGCGAACCATGTCAATTGCCCTGTGCATCTTCCTGTCCTCATTTTCAGTGCAACAACTTGTGCCATGAAATCTGCAACAGGCCTTTGTGCAACGAACCGTGTCAAAAAAAACTGAGATGTGGACATTCTTGCATTGGTCTCTGCGGTGAAATTTGTCCCTCTTTCTGTAGAGTTTGCAACTCGAAAAAACTAGCAGCCATTAATCAGAGACGTACACAAAGCAGCAACACAAGATTCATACAGTTGTTTAATTGTGGACATGTTTTCGAAGTTTCATTCTTGGACAACTGGATGTCAGCCGAATCAGATGGCGTTGGTCATAAGCAAATTGATCTGAAATGTTGCCCTGTTTGTTCAGTTCCAGTGTCGTTTAGCTTCCGTTACTCCAACGCAGCAAATTCAACAACAAAAATCTTAGACGCAATCAAATTGGAGTTTAACAAACCTGAGAGTTCAAAAGTCTATAGGACTGCCCGTTTCAAACCCAGTTGGAGATCTCAAGATTTACTTTTTGGTCCTCCCCGGATAAGGAGAATGAAGAACCAAATATTTTTTAGAACCACTATCGAGCTTCTGGGATTGATAAACCGGACAATAGACCAAGTAAAAAAAGTATGGAAAACCCAAGCAATATTCTTTTCTCATGACCCTATGAAAGCGCTACCAAAGGAGATCAATAACCGACTTAAGCAGCTGTTAAATGTGTGTACAGCGATGGAGGATAGTCTCATAGACTCACAACCAGACGTCACTTCAATGGTAAAAGTATCCCAAGTTGCTATCATTGTTTCTGTTTTGGTAGATGTGCTAGAAGTTAAAGTCAAAGAGTCTAAAACATTAACCACCAGTGCTGATGATACTCTCAACGAAATCTTGAACGCTACTGAGGTCCACGGAGCATTTCATGTACCGTATGTACACTTGTATTTGTTCAAGCAAAACTACCTAATAAGTATAGGAAATCGAATGAACGCAAGTGCATTTCGTGATTTATGGGCGCGAGTGTTGTTTTCAAGTTCTCAAAATTGCACGAGCCGATGGCGAGTGCCATTTGAAAACTTCAAAACCTCACAAGCGACCATAAATCAAGAAATACACGAGCAAGTTCATGCGATTTTTTGTTTATTATATTCTCAACAATGCAGAGCGGATGCTTCAATGCTTGCAACATTTTATCGAGCTCTTCGTGATCATAATCTTCAATTTTCTTATTGACATTCCGTTCTGTGGCCCAGTTCTGCCAAACTATCAACCACGTCTATGTTGCTTTTGAATTTGTTTTTAGTTGCTCAATATCGCTTTGGTTTGAAATAGCAAACGACTGTCAGCCATTTTGTTTTTGTTTTCAAATTTGGCGCTTGCTAGTGTTTCCATAGCAACTTCCGTATTGTACTCAATACCCTAAAATGCACTCTATAACCTGTTTATGCATTCGCAATTATCCAATTAGAAACGAGATACTTTGCTGAGAATATAATAAAGTAAATTAAAGTGTAGCACTTGTGGGTCGTGGCTGCGATAATTATTTAAACCAACATAAATACAACACAAGGCCGACATTGTTGCCCACGACTACTAACGTTCAGACTTACTATTGTTTGTGATGTTGTAGAAAGTTTCATCCTTATGTTGCATTTATACTTTTGATTATGAGTCCAGCCTCAGTGCACACCTGTGATACTGTACTGTCTTGACGTCACTTCTGTTAGACCGTAAGTAGTTAGTATTTATAAATCACTCGTGGATATGGTCACAATGTGCAAATTTGGCATTCACAAAGATTTAAAGTAATCGATGTTTCAACGGTAAACCGATTGATATCGATTTTCCGAAATAATACCGAAACATACATGTACATCTCTACGAAGTTTTAAAAATATCATCACAAGTCATGTGATGTATCCATGACCCATTCATGGCTATCTTTGTTTTCGATAATTTAATTGATAAGATTTTGAAGTATGTTGTACTTTTTCTAGCAACAGTCTTGGACAGTTGCTGTCCATTTTGTCACGATGGAAGTTGATCAACCGGTTAGAAGACAAATTCAGCCAAATGACCAACGAAGTTGGCCTTACAGCCACACAGTATCCAACTGTGAAACTGGTATCGTTCCCCGGATTCTGTAAAGAGATGTGGTACAACTGCCATCGTGGACACGTATTTGCAAGGTGTCAAACTACTATTGTCAGTGCATTCCAAGAACCTGTGATCACAACAGTCACCGAATGTTTGGAGTGTAAACAGATTGATTTAATAGATGAAACAGATGACAATGGACTTTGTTCTTCATCTGATGAAAACGTTTGAAATGTTTTAGTGAAAGTAGTCTCAAATTCGTGTAGTTCGATCGCTCTCAAATTTAAGATACTCTTGAATTAACTTATTAAATCAATTAGCTTTTATTCTAAGGCATGATAACAAAAGCGTAAGACACCAACGTCAATTATACTTTATGAACAGTTTTTAGGAAAAACCATTAAACTGCGTCGGCGAGTTGGTGAAACACGTGGTTTGATCGACTCTAGCTTGAGGGTTTGATCAACTCCCTAGACTGTATTTATAAAAATGCGTTGGCCAGTAGGTAAAACACGTGGTTTGATCGACTTTAGCTAGAACATTTGATCATCTCCGTAGACTGTATATATTGAAATGCGTTGGTCAGAAGGTAAAACACGTGGTTTGATCGACTCTAGCGAGAACGTTTGATCACTGCCATTAGGCCAAGCTAATGTTTCCAGCGTTAGCCCATAAAATGTTGAGAAAAGGGTTATATAATAAAATTTAATGCATTCAAATAGAGATAAAAATGGCCCGCAGTGATAGTTGGAAATTAAACACAAAGGTAAAAGATAGTTATATTACTTAGATAAACGGAGCAAAGCTATGGAGCCGGCGCTTTTCTCCGGTGTCTGTAGTGTTACGTGGATGGGGTACTGGGGTGGACTGTCTAGACTGGATTAATCCATCTCAGGTTAGCTCCCAGCAGATGCTGGTACTCATTACTTACCCCGAAAGGGTGGAAAGATGAGTTAACTTAGGCGAAAAACAAAAATTTTTCATTTTTGCCGTTCCAAGTTTAAAGATTAGTGCCTGCCTTCGTCTCCTGCACGTTTCATTAGAGTCATCGTATTTACTGACATTCGCGAATGCACATGTTAGGAAAAGAAAGTCTCGGAAGGTTGAAATGGCGCGCAACTGGTTTTGCAAGTGTTAAATTAAAACTTTAAACATCTCTAAGATGAGATGTAAGCAAAAGTGTATATATATATATATATACAAGTTCTCCCCACGGGGCTTTTCAGAACCTGTTTACATATATATACAGGGTCAGACAGTTGAGGGT
>JANCMA020103022.1:0-14925 GCA_024336925.2 Zoanthus solanderi
TATCTTGTAATTTTATATCATTCTGTAAAGCGCGCAAGAGCATCTACCTATGATTTGCTGCGCTATACAAGATTGAATTATTATAATTGTTATTATTATCATGGTACTGTTTTGTTTTAATGTATTGTAATTTTTGTAATATGTTGTAATTCTGTGTCTTGTATTACGTTATACAGGAGTGTGTTGTTTTGTATTTTATTTTATTATGTATTGCATTGTGTTGTGATACTTTGTGTTGTATTGCGATACACAACATTGAATTATTCTTAAAATTATTATCACACCGTATTTTATATATTTTATTATCTTTCTAGATATATATTATTCTTTGTTTAATATAATATGAGGAAATAATCTTCATGTGTGAATTGCGTACAGATGTCAGTGGGTCATTCGGTATGGAAATGGAGTCGCCCAGGAACGTCCCCAAAACAAATTCTGGATATTCGAAGCCCAAACGACAAGGAAAACCAACTCAACAGTATTACATTGCACCGAGACACCAAAAAACAAGAGAGAATTTAAGCGATAATTAAGCGTTACATAGTTCAACGTTGTAATTTATCTTCCAGTGTTACTGACAAGTTTTCTTTCCAAGATATTTGAAGGATATGTTGATTTGATAGAGTAAAAGTAGGTCATTTCAACTGCGTAAACTAGGCTAAATATTTGATAAAATATTCTTCAGCTCTTAACAATATTTATTTTACCGCTTTGATTGTAGACAAGATATTAAATATAAAATATAGATATAGCTCCAAGAAAGGAGATTAAATTGGTTGGAAATCAGAAGTAAGAACATTTTACGTCTCCGTAATGGAAATACACGTTTTATTGACAAACACCGATGGCTTTCTGCATTTTTTTCTTATTAAGGATTTGTTTTTGAAGGATTCTCCAAACGATATTTGAGCAGTTTATCCTACTCACTGTGAATCAACAATTTCGCTCCTTTTAAACATTGGCGACTTTACTAGTATCGTTTCTTTGGTTATTATTTTGTTCGTAGCTTTTACATTTTGCGTTTTGTGTCTTTATCGTTAACTTTTTTTTGGCTTAAAATTTAGCTATACTTGTCGTCCAATAATACAACTTGTTTGTTTTTGATTGGATGTTGTTTTTGTACTATTTCTAGACATTTTGTGCAGAATTTTAAAATTATTTGACTCAAATCAATTTATGAAAGAATAAATTAAGCAAGACAGCATTGAATAACATTTTAGGAATCGATTGGAAATAATAGTACATTTTATCTAAAGTAAACTATAAAAAACCTATCTCGTTTGTTTTGTACAATATTGTTTTACAAAAGCTCTTGAAATTTGAATAGAAATAACAAAACAAATAACTAATTACTAGTACAGTAATAGAAATATAAAAATTCATGAAAGTTAAGATATTGTTATTCCAAGCAAACAAGTGCTAGGTGAATAATAGCATTAAAAAGCTGATATAGTCATATGTTTATGGTTATTTTAAAGTTTACCTATATTTAGCGTTTAAGTTTAAAGTGATTGAGGAATGATAAAATGTTTAAAAAAAACTTATGGTAGTTAAAAATATCTTTGAAAGATTTGAAGGATGGCTCTATTTTTTGAAGTTTCACTCATTAAGCCTTCGATTAATGTATGCTTTTAAGGTTATGAAAGTTGTTGTTATTCATATTATCTGATAGCGCTCATTATACCACGTTATTTGTGTTTTTATGTGTTCATCTTGCCATGTTTCCGTGCGGTTATCTTCCTCGTGTTTTCAAGTTATCCTTTTATATATATGTTGTTATTAGTTAGCCTGTTATCAGTTTTGTTATTAGTTAGCCTGTTATCAGTTTTGTTATTAGCTACCCTGTTGTCAGTTTTGTTATTAGTTAGCCTGTTACCAGTTTTATTAGCTACCCTGTTATCAGTTTTTTTATTAGTTAGCCTGTTATCAGTTTTGTTATTAGTTAGCCTGTTATCAGTTTTGTTATTAGCTACCCTGTTATCAGTTTTGTTATTAGTTACCCTGTTATCAGTTTTGTTATTAGCCTGTTATCAGTTTTGTTATTAGTTAGTATGTTATCCGTGTTGTTATTCGTTACCCTGTTATCAGTTTTGGTATTAGTTACCCTGTTTTCCGTTTTGTTATTAGTTACCCTGTTATCAGTTTTGTTATTAGTTAGTCTGTTATCCATGTTGTTATTCGTTAGTCCGTTATCCGTGTTGTTATTCGTTAGACTGTTATCCGTGTTGTTATTAGTTAGCCTTTTATCCGTTTTGTTATTATCTACCCTGTTATCCGTTTTGTTATTAGCTACCCTGTTATCAGTTTTGTTATTAGTTAGTCTGTTATCCATGTTGTTATTCGTTAGTCTGTTATCCGTGTTGTTATTCGTTAGTCTGTTATCCGTTTTGTTATTGATTATGTGGAACGGGCTAGTCCGGTTGAGCGAGCTGAAATACAACCTTCACGCCGGTATAATGAGGCAGCCCGGAACGGCTGCAAAGTTAGCGAGAGTTACCTATTTGTTTACGATATGGCGGAATTGCAAAAAATTTCTACTACATTTAACATTTACAAAATGATATATTTAACAACATTTGAAACTGAAATTCCCAAAACAAATTAGAACTTTCGGCCTCAGCTCCAAACTTAGACGTTGTTATAAAAAAGAGTGGCCAAATAACTTGATTATCCAGGAACTGTTAGTCTGGGCTAGCCCTGCCGTGCAATTATATGGAAAAATTTCAGCCCGGTTTGCCGGGATCCCGGACGGTTGTTATCGAGATCTCGGAAAACCCGGCTGAAGATTTTCCATGTAATCGCGAGCCAAAGTTCTACAGATTTCATGCGGACTACCGGCTCAACAGAGCCAGCCCGTCTCATATAATAGGAGCCTTAGCCTGTTACCGTATTTATTCGATATGGCGCCCAACCTCGAATAAGCGCCTACCCCCTCCCCCATAAAAAAAAGCTAATAAAAAGAAGAAAGAAAGAAATTCGACACTCATAGTGAAGTGGACAAGAGATGTGTTGATTATTTCATTTCCTCAGTGGCTTACAATGGATAATACCGTCCGAGCACATCGAGGACGCACAATGAGAGTGAAATTGATTATCCTGAGTGAAATGTGAAAATCGTTAAGCGGTTTTCATTGATATGTTCACGCAAAATAAAATTTCTTCTTACTGAAAAATCGTGAAAAGTTAATTAGCGCCCACCCAAAAAGGCAAAAAATTTAATTAGCGCCCAGAGCGCTAATTTAAATAAATACGGTATCCATTTTGTTATTAGTTAGCCTGTCATCCGTTTTGTTATTAGTTATCCTGTTATCCTTTACCCTATTATCCGTGCCATTTAGTATTATGAACTTGCCATGTTTCATTGCTTTTCTTCAAATATGAGACAACACTATTTCTAAAATTATCTTTTTAAATTGCGAGACGCAAATTTTTTGAGTCCCATCCTTTAAATCGTGGTGAAAACGCGTGCTACAATTTTTCCATTTGTTTTCTAACGTACAAACTAATTTGGTCTTTGCGTTTCCTTTGTTGATAGTTTATTTCGTATTCGTTACTTTGTTTTAAAACTTTGCTCCTCCCAACTATTTTCACTTCAGATAAAATGTGTATTTTGTATTTTTCACAGCTACAGTTGAAATTATTACACCTTTGTTTGAAAAAAGCTTTGCTTGTTAAAAGTCCTCTTTCTTATAGCTTCTATTAAATTCTGTCGAAAACAATAAAACCTTCTATTTTGAAAGTATCTGTCGTCATTTTACATTATTGAAGTAAGAATCTGCTAGCTATACAAGATATAGACTGTTATTCTTGTTTATCAAAAATATGAGGTCAACATTTAGATTCCATCCACCAGAACCACCTGGGTAGAAAGACTAAGCTCGAGTTTTCCAAATTTAAAATTGATTTCGCTGAAACCACGCAAAAATTCAGTATGTATCTATACGGTAAAAAGTGTGATTATTCTTGCTTTTTAAAACATACATGAATGAATTGATGTGCTTGGATGAATGTATGTGCTTGAATGAATGTATGTGCTTGAATGAATGGATGTGCTTGGATCTGAAGATAACCGTCGGATGACAGCCGAAATATTAAAATTAAAAGTCAACTTTTATTATACAATTGTTTGCCCGAATTAAAATACTAATATATGTGCTTTAAGGCTTTAGAAAACACTTTTTTAATTTATGTCCCAAGCTATGAAGGTACGGAGAACATCTTTTATTTCTTAATTCATGTATTACAAAAATGAACTCAAAACTAGTTTAAATAAGCTTAGAATTTATATTTTTACTCAAGTGATTCATTTATGATCTAGATACCTGTTAAACATGGATCTGAGATACCTGTTAAACCTGGATCTAGATACCTGCTAAACCTGGATCTAGATACCTGTTAAACCTGGATCTAAATACCTGCTAAACCTGGATCTGAGATACCTGTTAAACCTGGATCTAAGATACCTGTTAAACCTTGATCTGAGATACCTGTTAAACCTGGATCTAGATACGTGCTAAACCTGGATCTAGATACCTGTTACACCTGGATCTAGATACCTGCTAAACCTGGATCTAGATACCTGTTAAACCTGGATCTGAGATACCTGTTAAACCTGGATCTGAGATACCTGTTAAACCTGGATCTGAGATACCTGTTAAACCTGGATCTGGATCCAATTTTCATTCCAATAGTATAGTAAATGACTCGATAAAACGTTTTCGGCCACCAGACTACAAGTTGAATACATTTGCAAGTTTCGAACATTAATTCTAAAGAAACACATTGCCTTGTTTCAGATGCTCTTTCTCTCACTTTCTTATAATATATAACACGCTCGCTTCTTCTCGAGACACTTCACTTCCTAGTTTCTGCGAAATATATTTTAAATTTGGAAAACTCGGCCCCAGTCTTTCGGCCGAGGTGATTCTAATGCTGACCAAAATATAATTCTAAGACCTTGGAGCTAAATCAAGTAGGTTTTTAACATTTTTGCGAACCGGCGAAAGCTGACTATCTCATTTATTCACCTTAACATTATATATCGCGGATGTTGGCAACTAGGGGCAACAAAATCCTCGAAACTGTTGTCATTGAATTCACATTCATATTCTTTCAAACAGTCAATAATCGTTCTATCATGTATCCAGTCCAACACCACCACACCACTATTGCTCAACGGAAACAACAAATCGCGCATGCTCTCGTATCGAATCATTGACCGAGTTGACCCGCAAAGGCGAGCCAAAACTTGTGTTTATATGTAAAAATGTTGTCCCGGCTAGAAGGGTAACCCTGGTTCAAAACCGAATGACTCGGCTAGCTGGGTGACCCTTTTAGCCGAGTCAAGTTTGCATGTGTTTCTCATGTTAACGGTTCGCGTGGTGTTACAATGTATGGAAAGTTAGCTCGGTCAGGGTAACTCGGCTAGACCGGTGGCCCACTACCCGGGACAACCGTCTGCTCCAATTTAAACGGGCCATATTTTCTAATTTACATATTCGCGATAAGTCTGCGACCCCTTTCGAAACACATAATCATTATAATATTTTCGTGTGGCTCTATCACGCATAGTGTATACGAATTGTATAGGAATTGTGGGATAGACAACATGTTGGGTCAACAACACATTTTAAGACTTGGCTTACCACAAGTAGCTCTGTAAAATAATCCTGAAATAAATGCTATTTTGAAAGTTTCAAAGAAAATTTGACTTTTTTTACCAAACCTTAGGAACTGTTGGCACAAAAACATTTCTAACTTGAAAAAAACACAATTACTTTATTTTTTCATATATATAGTTCTTGCTATAGCTAATTTGTACTGCTACAAATTTTGAAACAATTTGTAAATTATATTGCTAACAACTATTTTGAAACCACTAGTTATTCCAGATTTCGTCATAAATTGCTGTTATGTTCAGTTTATCGTCAATCCAAAAATGTTGAAACTACAACTCTTTAGGAAATAAGCTGATGTCTTTTTTTTGTGAACTTTTAAATAACTACAAAAGAATGGTTGTTTACTGTTTAAAAGTGATTTACAATTTTCTTTAACAAATTGGAAATTGAACTTCGCGTCCAGCATTCAGTTCGCCTAAATTATATCTTGCATAAATCATTCCCTATGTGTGCTCTTTGAGTTTTTGAATTACATATATTTCTGACCAAACTTCACTCCACGATCTTTCCTATTACAAAAAAAGAAAAGAAATTAAAATCATAAAGTGCGGTGTAACATCATAGATAAAGTTTTATTATATGGACAATGATGTTTTTCCAGACACTAAAACACTCGTATTTTCCATATAAATTTTCACTTGCGAAGATATGAAAAAGTTATAAGTGACACGCGAGTCCTAAAAAAAAATTACCGCCAGTTTCTTGTCGCTTTTTTTTGCAAAAATATGTTGACTCCTCGGGTTTCGTAGAGATTTGAGACGACAATTTGGTAAAGCGTTCAAAAATAAAATGAAAATGAAAACACTGCGGTAAAGAAAACACAATATAATCATTTGATCTTCGGGGAATATTTGACAGCAATAAATGAGCAAAGGGAGATATAAACACTGATGGTTTCTGACCTTAAAACTATTTTTCTTTAATAAAATTAAACTTAATATGTTTTTATTTTGGTTTGCCTCAGTTTGTTCCAATAATAAAAAGAACATTACACGAAAATGAAATTCATATCTTAGCGCCACAGTGTAATATCATCTATAATCTATAGACAGGAAAATGTTTTAAGTTTTATCAAAAAAAGAACTTAGCGCCAAGATGTTTGAGTAGCTAGTACAAGTAAATAAATTGGACAACCTTTATAAGCTGTCTTCTCGGTAACATCAGAGAACAGTTCCCCTCGGTAACCCAACACAGGGCTCTCTTCTGATGTCCCCAATTAATCATAAAAATAACGATTAATCATAAAAACAAGACACTAGCCCATCTTCTAAACAGATTACTGAAAATTAGCTATCCATTTCTGCAAACCTACGCAAGTTTATCTTCTAACGACATAAAGAACGATAAAATCTCGGATATCTTACAGGAGGTCATATCTCCTGTGTCAAATGAGCAAAATCCATCTTGGTAATGATAGAAAAGGCTGACAATCCATGTTATAGAACGGTTCATGTCAATAAACCTAGAAGAGGTTAGCTTGATCATATTACAAAGATCCATCTTGGCGATCTCACATATAAGATCACATTCTAACAACGTCATACAAAACGACCCATGTCGATAAACGTAGAAGAGGTTAGCTTTTAGATTACAAAGATCCTTCTAGGTAAAATCCAACATAAGGTTGTATCCTAACAACGTCACATAGAACGACCCATATCGATAAACCTAGAACTTAGCTTTATCGTTACAAAGTTGCATCTTCACAATCCGACGTAAAGTTATATTCCATCACCTTCACATAGAACGATTCATGTCGATAAACCTAGAAGAGCTTAGCTTTATCGTTACAAAGCTGCATCTTCGCAATTCGACGTAAGGTTGTATTCTAACGTCATATAAAACGAATCATGTCGATAAACGTAGGAAAGTTACAGAGTTGCATCTTCGCAATCCGACGTAAGGGTATATTCTTACGTCACACAGAACGACCCATGTCCATAAACGTAGAAGAGATTAGCTTTATGGTTACAAAGCTACATCTTCGCAATCCAAGGTAAGGTTATATTCTAACGTCACATAGAACGAGCCATGTAGATAAACGTAGAAAAGTTACAGAGTTGCATCTTCGCAATCCGACGTAAGGTTATATTCTAACGTCACATAGAACGAGCCATGTCGATAAACGTAGAAAAGTTACAGAGTTGCATCTTCGCAATCCAACGTAAAGTTATATTCTAACGTCACATAGAACGAACCATGTCGATAAACGTAGAAAAGTTACAGAGTTGCATCATCGCAATCCGACGTAAGGTTACATTCTAATGTCAGACAGAACCCATATCGATAAGCCTAGAAGAACTTAGCTTTATCGTTACAAAGTTGCATCTGCACAATCCGAAGTAATGTTATTTGATAACGTCAAACAAAATATTTTATTTTCGAATTCATGCGTTATGTCAACAACTAAATACATCGGCTCTCCACATCTTAAAAATTTCAAATTTATGTTGATTCTCTTCTAAAATCACTTAGGATGATTCAATGCGGTATTCGTTATAATCGAAGTATATTCTGACAACGACGTAACAAAGTTTCGACGGTGTAATCGCATTCCTAAATAACATCTACCTTCGTAATCCTAGATAGGACTCTCCTATTGTGACCCTAGATAGGACTCTCCTATTGTGATCCTAGATGGGGCTCTCCTATTGTGATCCTAGATAGGACTTTCCTATTGTGATCCTAGATAGGACTTTCCTATTGTGATCCTAGATGGGACTCTCCTATTGTGATATCTATTGCAGTTTGTGCACAGCTGGAGCTTAGTTGAAAACAAAACACTGAGGAAGGAACTAGATAAATAGTGTCAACGTAATACCAATTAGATGGACAGAGTAGTGTCGAACATTCTATACAGTACATGATGCTGACCAGGTTTATCTTCCTTTGGAATATAATAAGACTTAACACAGCACTCTATCCATGGCCGAAGGCTTTGAGAAGTCATCCTTCCTTGTAATGAATTTTCCTGGTTACCTATCAGAGACTGTAACTGCTCAACGACAATCTGTTGGGATTTTTCATTTTGAAGAAACACGTTAGCAGAACAGGAAAGTTCTGGCAAAAATGTTGAAGCATCTTCGTCAAATAACTTTACATGAAGAAGTCCTGTATTGTCTTCCAGGACCAAAGAAAACAAATAGACATCTTTCAGGTCTACTTTACAGTCGGGGCAAATGCTTCGTGCCGCTGTTGAGTATATATTCTGCACTACAGTTTCACTTTGGCCTTTTTCTTCTGTCTTACCACCTTGTTCATACTGTCCAAGAGCAGAAACTGACTTACAAGTTTCCTGGTTATAAGAGAAAACTTTACCACAATCATTACAGCTTCGCTTAACAAAATCCTTAATCGTCTTTGGCAAATACATCAAGCACTTAACTCGACATCTGAACTTATATGGTACAACTGGGTATGATTTAATGTTATCAATACTTTGGAATTCAACAAGGGGGTAATTTGCTATGGATGCTGACGTTTGGAGTGCTCTAAGCTTTGTTGTATCCTGAAGACTCGCACCTGGAAATTGAGAATGACGCAGTGGTTCCTGTGTTAAACAAGGGACGCTACACGATTGCTGAAGTTCTGTTTCATTGTTAGCTACGGATGTTGTACAGTTTTGGTTTTCTCTTATTTCTGCTCGTTTGTTCTGAGAACTTTTCAGCCGTGTGAAACAGCACGAAGGAGTGGTTTCTAGTGCAACTTTGACTCTTTCCATTGTTGCGACTATTGTGGGATCATCACCACAAACAGCAAAAATACCCCGGCCAAGAACAGTGCCTCTATTCACCCTCATTAAAACCTTGAGTGGCGTTGACATCTGAAATGAAAACAACCAAAACTATTTCTGAATTGCTGGCAAGTTTAGATTTAGAACATCTGGCTATTACAAAGCAGCAGAAACAGAAAATCAAAATCCTTGATAATTCACTATAGAATACCAGACTTAAACTCTGGTATTCGCCTTTGAGCTACCAAGGTTGTTCGATGATAGTTAAATTACAAATCTTATGCGCACTCTTGTACTGCTTTCAGCACAGTGGCCAGCCTACGACGAAAATATTTGCACTTTTATAGTATTCAGAAAAGTAAAACAATTTCAAGTTGAAATGACGATAATCAATAGTTATCCATGTTTTGTTGATAAGATCCATAAAAACTTATGAAAAACATCAGTCGATTAAACTTAACCCAGCATTCCGTCTTTCAGTACAGTGACCAGCCTACGAGGAACTGAGTTCTTGCACTTTTAAAGTATTCAAGGGGAAAGTAAATAAATTCATATTAAAACCAGAGGAATCAATTTTTATCATGTTGTGTTGACAAGATCCATCTCAACTGATGAAAAACATGAGCCAAATAATCTTGTATCTTTGGGAAGAAAGACATAATTAATAATTTGTTTCTTTAAAATATTCTTTTGCCTCTATTCAAACTGCCCTATATGAAAGCCTATCATACTTCGTTCACGAGCTCTAAATTCAAAAGAATATGTTACCTAAAACACGGCTGTTAAAGATCTTTTTCACGGTGAACGTGGCTTGATGGGTCGATTTGAATGGAGTTAAAAGAATATTTGAAACTTGAAAAAAGTGTAAGACTTATTTTCTGGGTTCAAAAAACCTTATGCTGCAAGCCTGTTTATAAACAAACCTTTACCACAACCTGCACGTTGTTAATACAGATGAAACTACCAACATCTAAAGCCCTGGCTTCCTCTACATGATCACCATACAAGTGCACATCTGCCGTCCAGCCTCTTGTCTTTTCCTCCAGTTCAGAGGAAGCAGTCCAGGCATCTTCTTTTACTTCAGCAACACAATATGTCTGACATGAAGGGCGAGTTCCATCCCAAACTTTAAGAACATAACAATTCTCTTTCAGTAAGAACTGCTTTGCAACTAATTGGCATGCAAGGTTAAAGAACTGGAAAACTGGTTTAATATCAATTAATTTCCTGAAGAAGGACTTAAACCTCAGCGATTCTTGGGATTCAGCCCATGTCCTTAGACTCATTACTTGGTTTTTCTCCTTCTCTGAGAATGTGCATTGATGTGATAGATCTCTTGGAACAAGTGGCATTTCTTTTTCACCATCTAACACCATCCTGGATAGAAATTAGATGAATAATTCAGTTTTGAAAAACAACTTCAGGATCATTACTTTAGTATTTGAAATAATTCTCTGGGTTTAGAACCAGAAAACGTGCCTCACTAAATCTCGTTGGTTCTTTTACTTCTTTTATAAGTTGGGTTTATGGGTTGGTTCTCATTACTTCTTTTATTAGGTGACTCTTTATACTATTATACTTTTTGTTATCTAAACTATTTTTGAAGATAGCTGCCTCCAACTCTCCTTCCTTTCCCTTGTTTCTAAAAGCACTGGGATGTAAGTTAAAAAAAGAAAGTAGTATTTAGTAATAATACTAGTAGTACTAGTAGTAGTAAAAGTAGTAGTAGTAGTACTTAGTAATAGTACTAGTAGTAGTAGTAGTAATAGTAGTAGAAGCAGCAGTAGCAGCAGCAGCAGCAGTAGTAGTAGTAGTAGTAGTAGTAGTAGTAGTAGTAGAAGCAGCAGTAGCAGCAGCAGCAGCAGTAGTAGTAGTAGTAGTAATAGTAGCAGTAGTAGTAGTAGTAGTAGTCATAGTAGTAGTAGTAGTAGTAGTAGTAGTAATAGTAGTAGTAGTAGTAGTAGTAATAGTAGCAGTAGTAGTAGTAGTAGTAGTAGTAGTAACTTAGTAGTAGTAATAGTAGTAGTAATAGTAGCAGTAGTAGTAGTAGTAGTAATATAAGTAGTAGTAGTAGTAGTAGTAGTAGTAGTAGTTGTTGTAGTAGTAGTAGTAGTAGTAGTAGTAGTAATAGTAGTACAGTAATAGTAGTAGTAGTACTTTAGTTGTAATATATGATGATTAGATCTCAGTAGAACAGACATATCACACACCAGGATCTTTGTGTTTTAGAAGAGAGTAAACTATACAGCCACTTTATACATGGAATATATGATTAAATTATGAAGACCTTCTTCCCAATGACAGATCACTTTAGAGGATTTGCTTCTGGAAAAAAACAAAGCCGTTTTGCAGAGTTGCATTGTTTTAGAATGTTTTGGAAACTGATAAAAAACTTTTTTGCCCATTCCAAGATCTTCAATGACCATGATCCTAATTCAAGGACTTTACAGGGTATGGTATTTGTTGTTTCCCCATTCCAGGATTTTCAGGATTTTCAATTACCATGGGATACCTGCCCTCCTGTATGTGTGGTTGTTAGAACATGTAACCATGGCAAATGAAGAACCACCTATGAGAATTAAATGTTTTAGAGTAGCTAATGATAATATTAATAATTATTGCATTTGAGCTAAGTAAGAACGTACACTAATCGTGTTGATTTTGAGCCTATATAAACATAGGGAAAAAGCTTGATGCTATCATATTTCAGGGTCTTTTGGAAGGAAGCCTCTCTTTCATGTTATTGCAAACCAGTTTAAAGTCACAGAGGCCTTAGTATTGTCGGGCTAAAGGGCAACATCCCGCAGGAGACCCGTAGCTCAATGCCATTGAATTTCAGGATCTTTTTCAAGAAAGGAAGCCTCAGTTTCATGTTATTGTCAGGCTAAAGGGTGATATCACAAGAAAAACTGTAGTAATTTCAAAAACTCCAACCAGCTAGAGTGCAAGCTCAGCTCTTCTTTTATTCGGCTACTTTATTCAGTCAATTTTTAACATAATAGAAATGCCTCGAATGCACTTGCCTAATCTTTGATTACTGCTAGTCATTATCACAATCTCAATTTAATACAGTTGTGAAAAAAAAATCAGATAACTTGTCCGGGCAATTTCTTTTATAGAATGAAGCAATCACCATTATGGCTGTAGGAATAGGGGATAAGATATCTGAGGATGATCTGAAGATAATGGCATCCAACCCTAAAAAAAATGTCATCGAAGTTTCATCCTTCGATAAACTTATTAATGAAATGAATGATAAATTGAAAGAACTCCTTGCCAGGATGTGCAGCAAATGAAACAAGGTAAAATTAATAATTATATATAAAACTATCTATCCTTCTCAAACTGGGCTGGGTTGTTCGAAGGTAAGTTAAATTTGACCCTGCATGGGTTAAGCAAAAGTTACAGTAGCAATTGCTTCTTTAAGAATATTGCAGATTTTTAGAAAAAGGTGTTCAGATTTTTCTAAGTAAAAACTTGTTACTTCGAAACTTACTGCTCAAATCCATCTCTGTAATTAAGGTTGAAAATAAGACTATATGTTAAAAAATTAACTCTTGGATAGTTGTAATTAGTTTTTGAACAAATGGGCCCTGGGTTAGTAATAATTGGTTTTTGAACAACTGGGCCCTGGGTTAGTAGTAATTGGTTTTTGAACGACTGGGCCCTGGGTTAGTAGTAATTGGTTTTTGAACAACTGGGCCCTGGGTTAGTAGTAATTAGTTTTTGAATGACTGGGCCCTGGGGTGGTAGTAATTAGTTTTTGAACAATTGGGCCGTGGGTTAGTGGTAATTAGTTTTTGAACGACTGGGCCCTGGGGTGGTAGCAATTAGTTTTTGAGCAACTGGGCCCTGGGTTAGTAGTAATTAGTTTTTGAACAACTGGGCCCTGGGTTAGTGATAATTGGTTTTTGAACGACTGGGCCCTGGGTTAGTAGTGATTGGTTTTTGAATGACTGGGCCCTGGGTTAGTAGTAATTAGTTTTTGAATGACTGGGCCCTGGGTTAGTAGTAATTAGTTTTTGAACAACTGGGCCCTGGGTTAGTAGTAATTAGTTTTTGAACAACTGGGCCCTGGGTTAGTAGTAATTAGTTTTTGAACTGGGCCGTGGGTTAGTGGTAATTAGTTTTGGAACGACTGGGCCCTGGGTTAGTAGTAATTGGTTTTTGAACAACCGGGCCCTGGGTTAGTAGTAATTAGTTTTTGAACTGGGCCGTGGGTTAGTGGTAATTAGTTTTTGAACGACTGGGCCCTGGGTTAGTGGTAATTAGTTTTTGAACTGGGCCCTGGGTTAGTAGTAATTGGTTTTTGAACTGGGCCGTGGGTTAGTGGTAATTAGTTTTTGAACAACTGGGCCCTGGGTTAGTAGTAATTGGTTTTTGAATGACTGGGCCCTGGGGTGGTAGCAATTAGTTTTTGAACAACTGGGCCGTGGGTTAGTAGTAATTGGTTTTTGAATGACTGGGCCCTGGGGTGGTAGCAATTAGTTTTTGAACAACTGGGCCCTGGGTTAGTGGTAATTAGTTTTTGAATGACTGGGCCCTGGGTTAGTAGTAATTAGTTTTTGAACAACCGGGCCCTGGGTTAGTAGTAATTAGTTTTTGAACAACCGGGCCCTGGGTTAGTGGTAATTAGTTTTTGAACGACTGGGCCCTGGGTTAGTAGTGATTGGTTTTTGAACGACTGGGCACTGGGTTAGTGGTAATTAGTTTTTGAACGACTGGGCCCTGGGTTAGTGGTAATTAGTTTTTGAACGACTGGGCCCTGGGTTAGTAGTAATTAGTGTCAAATACTTTTGTTAGCTGATTTTATCATGGCTGATTACGGTTTTGTACCAATTTTCTAGTATAAGTGGTATTTTCTCATGCTCTGGTTTTTAACCAACATTTGCATTTTTTCTAGTCACCTCATAATTTTTTTCAAAATCTTTCACAGGTGAAGCCTTCCCATGAAGCTATGGAGTTACTGGACAGCCATTTCTTCATACACTGAAACTATCTTCAAAACTGTTTTTCAGCATAAACATTCTAAAAATACAAAGATAAATTCAATCATTATGGTGTTTGGTTCTAATTAAAACTTGTGCAAAGGTTGTACGGAATTATGTTCACCTACGGTTTAGCAAATTGTATATCAAATTTCTGTAATATCATTCAATACAGTATATTGACTTTCAAAAAAATAAAAACGATAAAATATACCAATGCAAGAAAGTTATTTACTATTACTACTACTACTACTATTACTACTACTACTACTATTACTACTACTATTTCTACTACTACTACTATTACTACTACTACTACTACTATTACTACTACTACTACTACTATTACTATTACTACTACTACTACTACTACTAATATTACTACTACTACTACTATTACTACTACTACTACTACTATTACTACTACTACTACTACTACTAATAATAATAATAATAATAATAATAATAAACAGCAACAAAGATAACCACTCTTTTCTGTCATTTTTCATTTCTTCTCAAGAAT
>JANCMA020103131.1:0-14918 GCA_024336925.2 Zoanthus solanderi
TAAAGTTTTGTTCCTGTAGCATTTTTGCTTTGTTTAATTTTGCATTTGAGGGCAATTTCCAAGTATAAGTCCCCGGGGGCTTATATTCTTCGGAGGGGCTATTTAAGGGAGGGGTTTTTTTGTTTCAAGTTTGAGGGGTTTGAATGGGAAGACCCGGAAACATCGTGAATATTCAGTTCTTCTGTGCATGATCGGTTATATAACCGATATCCAATGGAAATCGTCGCGTATCGTTAGTAAACAAATATAGTGAACACAGTAAACAAAGAGTCAAAAACTCTGTTTCATGTTTGGGAATTATGGAGATCATATTAATAGTCGCCCAGAGCAAAATTGCAATACTTGCAGTTTTACTGATGCATACAAATTTATCAAAATATTTAAAAAAATGATCACAGTATTTTAGGTTCAATTTATCAAAATATTTATAACAATGAGGTTGAAATCAACACAATATTTAAGAACATTTTAAGAGCATATTGAACGGAACATTTTAGGGACATTTTAGGATGTAAATCTATTTGTGGATATCATTTGTGCGTGCTATAACTGTTGTCAAGAACATATGAAGTTGAAATGATCAGAAAGTTAAAACATTTGAGTTTGAAGTTGTCAAAATATCTAAAAACTATTTGAACTTGAAGTTAAAATTATTAGAATATTAATAAACATTTTAAGAACAGTTAAGGTTGAAATAATAAGAATATATGTAAGAGCATTTTATGGGGACATTTGAGGTTGAGATTATTACAAAATTTACGAACCATTTGAGGTGAAATTATCAGGATATTTAAGAACTTTAAGCCTCGTCCCATAGAAAAATCAGACACTTTTACAAAAAGGAGGTGCCGTTTAGAACACATATGCATTTGCTCACTATCTGTTTCCAACAAGAATACGCAAAAAAAATATTTTAAATTGTCAGTGTACGTAGAGAGAGATGATTCAATTTTAGGCTGTGGTGGTATAGAAAGAGATGCGAATTAATCAAGTTGAAGTCTTTGAGAGTTGAGATATATCTCTCTTAAACGAAACTTTTGCCCTACGTATCTTATCGCAGGTTATGGGCTCAATTTTCATCGTTGTTACTACGGTCAAGGCTTTTGTCTACACGCGCAAGTGACAATTTTTATAGCCACTCGTGTGGACGAGGAAAAATGGCCAATTTTTATCTGACAAGTACATTTGATCAAAAGCTAGAATATTAGCTTTTAGTTCACAAATAAAAATTGTCACATAATACGAATAAACGCATAAAATTGGCATATTTTTTGATATCATCCGTAGATCCCAGTTTCCACTCTTTCCTTGTCGCATAAAAAATTGTTCGTGTAGATGGGGTTTTGATTAAAACTGATTTACAGAAGCGTTTACTTCTCAGTTTCAACGCTCGACTGATCACGCTAATGCAGGAAAAGAATGAGAACGAGAGATAATGCAAATAATACAAACATTTTTAAGAGAAATCTTGATGCGGTTGTGACCAAATCATAAAAATAACACTGCAAGTTCTGAATTTAATTTACAAGGAGACGGCGAAGACCAGATTTTTTTATAAGAAGTGATCAATATTTTATAACAACAAACTTTATTTTAAAACAACTATATCTATACTGTTTGGGATTTTTTTAAACTATTGTCCGTGTAGTCATGGGAACAGCGGGTTCCTTAAAAGAATGTTATCCACTCAGTTTCAACAAAATGTTTGGCGTGGGATAATCGCTAGCTCGTGATAAATAATTGCACTGTGAATACAAAAGTTGGTATGTTGTTTCAATTGGACAAATTTATACTCATCGGTTGCCGAGCGCCCAACTCTATTATCTTTTCATTTTACTCTTTTTCCCAGAATCTTTTCTTATGTTACTCAATTTTCGTACTGATAAAGAAGCCGGTGCTTATATCCCGTTTCTGTAGTGTTAAGCGGATGAGAGTCTTTGACTCCCCCTGGACGGGACACTAATCCATCACAGGTTAGCTCCCAGCAAATCTTGGTACTCATTTACCTAACCTGGAAGGATGGAAAGCTGAGTTAGCTTAGGCAGGAAGGAAAAAAAGTCACACAAATGTTTAGATCTCGGCAGTGCGGGCGATCGAACTCGGTTGAAATACTGAAAAGAAAAATTATCAAATGCGCTAATCATGCAATCTGGGTATAGAAGACTTTGTTCTAAAGTTGGACAATTGTGCAAAAATTAAGTTGTGTTACCAACCCAACAAATCACTAATAAAACTTGGTTGCACAACTGGCCACATTGTTATTATTACGGCGTTTTTAATTATAAGTAATATTTTCCGTAGTATGACACTAATGGATCATTGACCATTCATTTACAACAAAGGCTTCAAATGAAAGTTTCAATAGAAAAAGGTTTTTAATTAACAGCTTAAGGATAAATGAATTTATTTAATATTTATGGTACAATCAACTGAATAAGGGAGCACAAAAAGAGACTAATTGCGCAAATAAGTGCTTTTTTATCCGCCGTGGAAAAAATCTTTTTTTTTTGCCATAAAAGCCTAAAAACTAAAATTTTCAGTATAATAAAAATTAAAGTGCTCTTCATTCTTAGTTACTGTATAACTAAGGAAGGAGAGAATCTCCGAAAAAGTTTTCATAACAAATGAATGACATAAACGAAAAACAAACAAGTGTTTTCTAATTTTCTTTTTGTTACTAATGCGACACAAATACTGAATTAGTAATGAAGTCAATATCATTTAATAACAAAATATCATTTATGTAATACCTGTGTATTTTCGCTTTTAAAACTTGTGACATCGCCTGCGGAAAGAACGACACCGTGATTATTATATAAGCTACAATCACAATTATGCGAAGTGTGTACTCCACACTGTTATGGCGGGCCACAGATTTTACCAATAACACGGAATCTTGTGGCCCTGATACAAAAAGTGGAAACAATCATTGTGCACCATTGTGAAAAGACCTACTAAAGGAAAATATTAACTTTTATCCCAGAAACCGTCCCAAAACAGTGGGACATGCACACTGCGCATGATTGCGAAAGTGCCTTGAAGATCAACGTTGTATCTCCGCCAGCTCTTGTAAAATCCCCTGTTTCTGTCAGTGTTGGAAACATCTACTGACTCTTTCACTACACTCACTCATGAAAGATCTTTTCAGCACTCGATGATAAACTTTGCATCACCGCACAATCTTGTAATATCCTCTGTTTCTCTTCTTGGTAACCTCACGGACTCGTTCACTACACTCACTCATGAAAGATTTTTCAACACTCGAAGATCAACTTTGTATCTCCGTACACTCTTGTAATATTATCTACTCACTCGTGCACTACTACGATTATAGAGACTGAATGATCATCGGGGTTATGATTAGTGACACTGAGTTTATACCGCGGTGTAAATATTTCTCCTCCCTCAGGGAATCCGTACCCCTCAGGAGTAAAATCACTAGGGCCGTCGCAGAGATTGCACCGCCCCTCCCCCCCCCCCCCATCGCTAGCTACGGCCGTGGGTATAATGATAAACGCCAAGCATATATTGCACAAACGTGGTAGTATTTACTTGGGGCCACTAATATGGAAACTAGGGCCATGTTGGTAGCGGGCTTTACCCCTTAAAAGGTTACCATAAAAATATTGAGCCTGAATACTAGCAGCCATAGAAAGTTGCTTCGGCCTTTTTAGGCCTCATCAGCAAGGCATAGCTAGCAAGTATGCTCAGGTTCCTCAGGACATCCCTTACCATATGCTATCCTACGTAATTTCGTCCGTCTTGGCAAGTTGCGGCGAAGTAGAGTCAGTGGATTTTCGTCATCTTGTTAAGTTGAAATCCGGGGACATGCAGAGTGGTTTCCCAAATTTTGAAAAGGGTTATCTCTCGTCATTTATCAATTGGGGGCTACTAGGCCCTTCTTTTATAATGGTCAACCCCGTTGTGTGAAGCCTACCTGTGTAATCATTTAACTTGCGAGATCTATATTTGTGCCTTAAGTGCATAGAAAAGGGGCACTTTTCAAACGACTGCCCACAAAGGTACCAGTGTGGGTTTTGTAGAGAACCTGGGCATGTGAGCGCCAACTGTAATCAAAAGCCGGGCTGTGCGACTTGTAAATGTCGGAGCCACGTGCATCGTGACTTTTAGGAAGCTTGAGGGTGGTGGTGCCCGGGATGCCCCTTTCGTTAATATGTAGGAGATTCTTTTCACTGCTGAACCCTCAGATGATAATTTGGTTCCCGTTATTATAAGTGCTGTGGACACAGTTGGTGGGTGCGGTGGTATGATTCCTGTTCTGGGCGACATCCTCTCCGCTGCCACCGATACTAGTGATTTAGTTGGTCCTGTTGCCATCTTTGTGGCAGAAGATTCTAGTACTGTTGTTGATAATAAAAAAAATAGAAGTTAAGCAAAATCAAAAAACAAAAACGCACCGCACCGCTGCAACACTTGTCCTTGAGTCTGTTCTCCAAGGAGGCGGGTTCTTGCAAAGGTTTGATCGCTCCAATTGGCGTCAAAATTCCTTATTGTCAGTAGACTATATATAAGATCGCCATTGCACTGTGCCTGTTGCGCATTATTGGCTCTGCCACCTCAACTGATTAGACCTGTGGTGTGCAGGGCCGGTTTACCAGTGATAATACGACCTTCCTTCCAGACTTCTGTCACTATTGCAAGAATTCTAACTCCTCGGCCGCCATCCTTCTATTTGATTAACACAGTGGCCTTTTTTAATGGCTGTGCTCAAAATAATAAGTTTTGGTGATCCTTTTTGTCGGTGAGTGGAGAGCATTTACTCGAACCTAGAAAATTCAGTAATTGTAAACCAATTTATTTCGTTTCCCTACCAGCTCTCCCGTCTTTGTTGCAGGGCTCTATATTAAATTGGCAGTCTTTATGAGAGGGCTTCTTCATCTTAACAAAGATAAGTGCTCTAGGCTTTGTCTTGGTCCCTGATGGCGCAGATTTAACTCCCATTGGGGTTTCAAGGGGTCTCCCTCTGTGAGTAATTTGATCGGAAGCGATGACACTATCCACGATAATTTTGATCGCCGCATCTCAAATCTTGTATTGTGTCAAACATATCGAGAAGGTCTTATCACTGGTTCGAAACTGGCACATGCAAGGTTTGCCAGGATTTAGTTGCTTTCTGGGGCAAATTACTACCATATGTTTACTTTTGAAAACCTCTGCAACTGTTGTACATGATGCAAGTGTGAAGTGCTGCAGGCCGCCTTTCCACAGCACCAAGCATTTTGACTTTGTTATTGATGTACTGAAAATGACTAATGAGAAGAATGTTGCATAAATCCTCCGATTTGTATCTTGTGTAACAGCCACGATCGCTTAGCAGCGGGCTGATTGTGAATTTAATTGGGCTCGACACATATTTATAAGTGCTAAGAATGAAATTAAGGAAGATAAAAGGTCTACCGACTATGAAAATGAGGCCAGCATTGATTTATAAAATTACTCGAAAGTGATGTTCAAAACGACCGTGAACATGAAGAGTCGAGCAATGTGGTTTCAAGATGGCAAAGAAGGAGTGTCAACAAATTCGGGTAAAACTGTGTTAGGGCATCGCGGGAAGATGTCTATATCTTCAGAGGTCACAGAACAATTGTCTTCCAAAGTTATATTTAAAGAAACTGATTCTGCATTAACCAGGGGTCAGAGACGTAACCATTCGCGCTCGCAATCTCCGAAAAGAAAGTCGAAGAAATTGAATGTTAAAAGGAAAAATGATACAAACAGGAAGTGGTTATTTTACCCTAAATTGTTATCGGTAACATTAATAAATTTTAGAGATCTGAGTGTTTCTAGTAAAAGATCTCTTTGAAAATGGTAAAAGAACTTGGTATATATTTTGGCGATAATGCTAGTAATACTAACTGGGATAACCGTGTGCTTGCTTCTAAAAAAAATAACCGATTTAAAGGAAGCGGATCAGTGAGCAACGATCAACGAAGGCTCTCTGAAACGTCATTTAGTTTGTTAATTTGTTTTATCAAGTATATCTATTTTTAAGATCAAGCAATCGAAAATGACCAAAGATAACATATTCAAGCACTTAAGAAGAAAATACTAAGTTAAAGACGCAACTACTAAAATGAGCTCAAGAGATAAATGGACCAACTGTGAAGACCAAGATGACGTCCCTGAGCAATAGTCTTCACGCATTAACTACATACGCATTATCACCAAGCGCAGTCAATTCGGTAGAATTTATGGCCGCCAAATACGATGATCTATTGCTTTTCGAAACAAAACAAATGATAAAACTCTACATTATAGAGTACTGGAAAGAAAAACAAATTAAGCGTTTCGATCGAAATTCTCTTTAAAAAACAAAAAATATCCGACTTATGGTGTGCCTACTGTCAACACAACTCACCAAATTGCTTTCAAGAATATTTTGATGAAGCAATTAAACGTTTTTCCTCTACAGGGAACTCTGTTTATATCATGGGCGACACTAATTTGGATCTCTTTTTAATGTCAGACTTCTAGCTTCAGTCATTATTTTCTTTTGTCTTTACAAAGTTGTTATCTTATTCCAACTATTGACCAACCCACACGTATTCATAGAACTTCCGCGACCTTAATCGATAATATTTTTATCAACAATCCTGATCAAGTATATGCAAGTGGCAATATTTTCACTGATGTATCACTTAAAGCGATTATTTTTTCGCAATTCTGTTTTATAACAGCAGAGATAAAAAATCATCCAAATTTCTTACAATAGGCGCGATGTTACAACTCTTTCAATTCATGCTTTTAACAGAGAACTTTCTGAAACTTATTGGAAGAAAATGTTAACAACCAAGCACACGATATTGATTTATTATTTTCATTTTTCTACAAAAATATCGGCAAAATCATTAACAAGCATGCGCCTATAAAAAAACTTTCTCCAAACGTAAAAAGAAGTCATTTTCTGAGCTAAGCCGTGGATAATCCTAGAAATAAAAATTTCAGTTAGAATTAAGAATAATCTCTATCGATTCGGGGATCAAGTTCAATATGAGTATTATAGAAATGTAATTTGTAAACTAACGCGACAAAGCAAGAAACAATATTTTTCCAATTACTTTTTTGAGAATCTAAATTATATAAAGAAAACCTGGGAACGCGAAAACGATGTATCGAATCGCAGAAAGCAAAGGTAGAAGTCTATAACGAGTCTTATTGACCCGAGAAATAACAACCAAGTTAACAACAACAGTAATCGAATATCAAATATTCTAAATAAGCATTTTGCAACTGTGGGCAACAATTAGACAGCAAACTACCTTCAACTAAACATTATTATTTTCATTACCTTAATAATTCCAAACCCCATGAATCGTCTTTTTATTTCCAAACTATTACTCCGGATGAAGTCAAGTCTGAATTCCTTTCTATGTCGAGTAACAAATCATACGGATTGTATTCTTCGTCTATACAATTATGAAAACATTCATGCGACACTATTTCTTCCATCCTATTGGATATATTTAACATATAGGTCGAATCAGAAACTTACCATACAAAATTAATAATGTTTAGAATTACACCAATATTTAAGAGAGATGACGAGTGTGATGCTAATAATCATAGACCAATATCTTTTTTGCTTTGCCTAGTTCCTAGGCCTCAATATTTCGCCGCAGTCAATCTCGTTTCAAGCGTGATCGAGACCTTCGATAGCTGTTTTAACTTCATAAAGAGTTGGAGAAAGGTTTAGTTTCTCCAGTATTTGCCTCCAAGGAATTGCATCTAGAGCTTCCTGGGAGACTGGAGCTAAGATGGCCGATTTAGGAGGACACTGAAATGTTCTACCCAACGGTTTAGGAAGACTTGTTTGTGAGGAGGACCAGACTGAAAACGTATGTGTGTAGGACAAACCAGTACATCGTATAGTTTCTTTAACTCGTACATAACATTAACACTTACAACAAGTCTACACGTTTCAAAAAAACACTGAAAAAGCTACATTGACTTGCAGACAGCATTCCGTAACTGGCACGTAAAAGTATGTGTTGAATTTGTATCTTTATTGCAATTGTAATATAAAAATTTGACTCTCAATGGTGCATGTTTTTGCAAGTTACAAAAGAGGTTTCAAACGGAACGTATTGGTAACAATTGTATGTTGTGTGTATTAAGTAGTAAAATAGATAATTGCAAGTAATTCAGACATCAGTTAAGATCGCTCTAAATATAAAAACTACGCGCAGTACTCTCTTCACCAAATTCAAAATATAAGTTCTGTGTGCTTTTAGTTTATAGTATTTATATGTATATATATAGAATGGCATAACTAATTGGTTAACTGAGGGTATTTTGTGAAATACCCTCAGTCTTATTAAAAGTAGCTCGCTGATTGGATAAATTAACGAGTGCCGACTTTGTAAAAACTATCTTCATCTAAATCATGAAATGAAAGCGTCCTTTCGGCTTAAGAAAATGTGATCGAATGGCTGTCTCTAAATTTACTCCTTAAAATAAAGAATTTTCAAATGTTGAGTTTAAGTTCTTGTTGTAAGACCCATTAAAAAATAGTTAATAAAAATAGTTAACTTCAGTGAGCAATCGCCGTCGACGACTTGAACTTCAGCGAGTAAACATATCAGCTTTTTACTAATACAACAAGTACACTTAATGCAACAGAAATGGATGATGTCTCAAGACACCAGAAACAATTGCAATAATTTGAAAAACAACAGCCCGCTGGAAAAGCAGCGAAGAGTGTCAAAGAATTTATTATGGAACTTAATGAATAATCTGAAAGAAAGAATAAATATGTTGTTATCTCCCCAACGTATTCCAGCATCAATAAAAATTGGTAGTTTACCCCGAGCGGGATTCGAACCCACTTAATATCATACCTGATGAAGGCTAGTATGGGTAGTCGGAATATTGTGTTATAAAACTTCAAATTCTACGTTGCATTGGCTTATTTTTTAGCCGGGATCAGCAATTACGTCAACAGCAACCAGTACAAATACGAAACAAGCAACGACACCGCTGAATCAAACTTAGTGCAGTTGTCCTTAGCGTCATAAACAAGCCTTAAAAGTCTTAAAAGTCCGCCAAAGGAACTGAACACCGTTTTCCCAAGTTGCATGATAGGCGCTTTAGGAAACTTGTTAAGTGGAGAAATCTTAACTACTCTTCAGTAAGTACAATCAAAACGTCTCAAATATACCGACAAACAAAGTATTTATTTTCTCTTCGGTTCGACTTTGTTACTTCTAAAAAGTTACCAAACCAGCTTTCAGTTTTAAATGATCCCTGGTTTGAACTTATATTAATTTTTCTCTATCAGAAACATGTTGAATACTAGTTAATTGGAGTTTAATGACTAGCTTTTTGTCGGCAGTTACTTGTTTGTTGTCATATCGCTTCATTTAATAAACGATTCCATGTTGTCAGAGACCAAATTTTTTGTCTTGTATTTCTTCACTTCCTAATCTTTGTGTTGTTGTCATTGTACGTCAAGATTCCATTTTTAACTTTACACCTTTTTATTTTTTTTGAGAGTTGACCTGAATGAATAAATTAAGAAATTGTTCCCAGAAAATCAACAAAATGCCTTGTCAAATTGGCCGAGATAAACAGCCGAGCATAGAAATGGATTCCCTAACATGCGTAAGGAAACAAACTGCTATACGATTCAAGGAAAATCTATTGCCAGATTCGTGAATTCCACGCTAAATTCACTTGAAGAATTGATGTAGCGAGTCTCGTCGCTGCGCGACTCCAGCGATATCGGTTCATCGCTTGAAATTTAGTGAGGAATTCACGAATCAGGCAATGGGCTTACCTATAATATGCTGCCTCTTCTACTTCGTAACAATGACTAAGGAAAACTAACGGGAAAACAATAATGGGATCAAAATTTAGGAATCAGCGGGAAAAAATATCAAAGAAAAAAATAAAAATCAACATTTTTAGAATTGCATTTTTAAAATTGTATAATACAAACTTAAAAATATTGAAATTAATTGTAAAGTTGACAGTTTTTTTGCATTAAAGACTTACAGAATAGTTGTCACACAGGTCTTCTTAAATGAACTTCTTGCTTTGCATGCTCATGTTGGTCCGTTTGTATAATCTAACACAGCACGTTCTGGATGTCAATTAGAAATGCCACTTACTAGCAGATGCTTAGGGCTTTTAAATTCTCATAAAAAAGTTAGTAACTAATGGTTCTTGTTTTGGTTAATACACAACTTAGCTTTCCAAAGGCCTGGTTTAATGTATAAACTAAATGACATTAAAATAAACCATTTGCAAGATGTTTTTTAAAACTTGCTCAAACAACCTTGAAAAAAGTTAGTCGACATTACAAAATTGCATAATATTTAAATGTATAGAGCTTTGTAAATCTAACAAATATTATTATATACATATTTTGTGAATATCAAACGTACAGTAAGAAAATGATGGAAATCATCATTTTGCACATAAAAAGATTTAATGTTTGATTGATATGGTATTCTTTCTTCTATTCTAAATAAATATATTTTTTCAAATGAGTTTGTTGTCATGAACATTAGGGATGAGATGTACTAGATATTGAGATGGAGCTTTTATCGATCGTAAATAAAAAGATTTATCAGTTAAGCAGAAAAGAAAAGCATCTGAGTCCCTGCAGATGAAGTTTTTAGTCAACAAGCAATCAAAGATAACAAGCAGAGGTTAAATGTAATCAATTTTTCAGTTTGTGACTATAATAGCAAACACATTGCATATCCTAAAAGTTTACACAGAGGTACAAAAGGAGCAGCTTGCAATCGTAACATGGCACCTCATTGATTATGAACAAATCGTCACCCATACCACTAATAAATATTGATGCAAAAGTTGGATCTAAGACCATAGAAAACAGAGTAGAAAAAATATTATAAAAGTTAATCCATTATAATCAGTGCGCATATGTTAAAGACAGATCCACTTCTGATACCTTAAGAACTGTAGGAGATATATAATGTATTACTCTAAGTTAAACAATACACCAGGTTTAATGGCAGCTATCAACTTTGAAAAAGCATTCATTCTGTATAAGGGAGTTAGCTTGCGCAGCTGGCGGTCTTGTGAGAGAGAAAAGACTGGGGAGAGGTTAGAAAAGACCGCTTGCCCGAAAACTAAGCTTTTCTCCGTCGACCAGAGGACGGGAAAAACTGATTGGCTCTTTGCATTTGGCTTGTCAATCAAAATCGGGTAAATATGCAAGATGTCTGGTGCAGCAAATTGTGACATTTTGAATGAATTTATACAATATATGCTGTGAACTGTAAAACTGTTTAAAACAATCATATTGAGTAAAGACAAGAAGCAAAACAAAATTGATAAAACAAAATTTTCAAAAACTAAAAGCAAAACACAGCAACTGAAAAATAATTGTCGGTTGAAAATAAATGAACACACAAAACCTGCAAATTTGCTTTCATTTATAACGCAGCAAACAAAGCCATCGATTTGCTTTGAACAAGATTCTCGCCGAATATATTTTGCAGTCTCTGTAATACCAAAATTTATGAAAGTTCTATATTTCAAACTTAATTTATTTGTGGCTTACATTTTTGTGATTTCTATACTATTCTATTTGAGCTACGTCATTAAAATTGAATTCCACTTGTATTCGTGGTATATGTTTTGGCAATTAACGGTATTGTAAAGGACCACAGTTTATCGGTTATTTTAGGTGTCCTTGAGTCAATGGAGTCTTATTGCTTTTGGTTTTGATTTGTCCATTTTTATAAGTGAAAGACGAGTAATAGATATTCAGCTGAAAAGATTTTACACTGATGTGTTTAAAGTTTCTTTACCTACCGAGTCCGTTTTATTTTTTTCTATGCTTAGTGAAACCGACGCAATAGTAATTAGAATGAGCAGCATTCGATATCATGAGAACCAATAAGCTGACTTTTTTTGGGAGAAAAACCTAAGTAAACATGTTCTGCACCGTGGGAAACTGGACTGGGTTTAAGCGAGGCACAGGAAGTGGCATCGCCATCCGTGCATAGTTTCCCAATCATTTCTTGAAGGGTAGACTTTTGTTGAAGAAGTTGTTCATTTTGAAGTTGAGATCTTTTCTGGCCTTCTTCCAGAGCTTGGATTGTCTTCTTTAGATTTCTGTTTCTCGTGCGTAACTCTTCAAGTATAGATTCAGACATGTTTCCCGAGGCTTCTAAATCGGTCATCTGATGAGTGAAATAAATCACAAAATGACTTCAAACATATGTAAATAAAAAGCATTCAACAAAGAATGCAAAAATATGTACACTAGAAATACATAGTTTCAAAGGAAATGGGAATCCAATACAAAACAGAATCGTCAAGGGAAATCATGATCCAAATTGTAGAATATTAAATCTAGTTGCAACGACCCTCCTCAAGTCGATAAAGCCTGTAATGTATATTACTTGGTGTAACAAAGAGAGTTGTCAAGGGAACCCAGGAACCAACAACTTAAGACTCAATTTGATATACGGCCAAAAATATTTATAAATTGAGGAAACCCAGAATTCAAATGTTTGATTCTTGAATTGATTGGGAACTATTCCGACTCCGGTCGACGAAGATAATTTCTGAATAATCATCAGAAAAATTCGGAATGCAGATTTTAGAATCAAGCTTTAACAATCCAGAGTCAAGCAGATGGACCAAGAATAAAGTCCGATTGTTTGCGGTTTACCATGCAGTTTGGTAAAATCTGGATAGTTATCGAGGGAATCGTTAAAATCCCGTTGATTTATTTCAACTACACAAAAATGTTGCTGTAAAAAGCGAAACAAAAATATTTTCGGTATTGAATATAAAAAGTTCGCTAAAAAAACTATTTCTATAAAATGCTGAGCGTCTAACTCTCGTTAAGAGGTAGAAAATGGCATAAATGTATAATGTTAACTATCATCGAGCAGGTAAGTACAGGATGAGAGAGACGGGCAGACGTGAAGCACTTTTCATTTGTGATTTTTGTTTTCAAAGTCCTCAACCTAGGAACAGAAATTATGCCCAAACGCTCAAACGTTGGTGCAATCATTTCCCAGTACAGTACGAACTGCATTCTGGGTTAATCAGTTCGGATTCAACTGGAATGCCCTTTCTATAATGAAATTTTTAGAATAAGCTACACCAGCCCTGTTTCCCTTGAAATTTGTTTTTGTATAAAAACTATGGTTTTTGTTGGTGTTTTGCTTAGTTACACATTATTTAATTTGACGTGAACTCAACAGATCAAGAAAAAACAGTTGATTAATAAATGAAATGTAACCTTTTCGTTCAGGCGAACAACATAATCACTCATAGCATCTTTAGCCATTTTCAGTTTAAACTCTAACTCTTGTTTGTCAAGTTCCAAATGCATTAACCGGGAGGTACTCTCACTTCTTTGCTGGGGGTGTTCTGTACAAGCCTCGTTGTCTCTGAAAAGGAAGCCTTTGATCAACTGGCTGATTGACACAAGCTCTTTCTCAATTCTCCTAAGAATCTCCAGGTCCAAACGGCTGTCTCCTCCATGCGAGTTGACAGCTCTTCCCATTTCGTCAATTTGTGATTGAAGTTCTTTTATTTCAAGGAGGTATTTCGATTTGGATGACGATAAGACCTGTTACAGAGGAAATTTTATCAGTATTTTAATTCTCTTAATAACACGTCGTGTAAAGTTTTATACAATAGGTAATGAGAGAGAAGGAATAATCAAATGAAAAACGTCTTGCAAACTCCATAGCGAATTCCTTAGGCTTAAAACCTCTACATGCAATTAATAATAATTGCCTTTTCCCATTTTTTGTCTGTGGCACTACTGAAGGTTGAGTAATCAAAGGGAACTGTGAATGAGTCGTGAATACATTAAACTGGAATTATTTTACAAATAGTTAAATTTCCTTTTACAGCAACACATTTTTGGATACATTTTAAAGGACTTGGAACTAATTTTAAACGGATGGTGTTGGGTGAAAGATTTTATTTTGATTCTAAACTTAAAAAAGAAACTTTTTCATGTGCCATCGTTCTTCAGCAGTTGCATCATACAAGTTAATTTGCTTCTCGAGTTGCTCGTTGCTGCATTTGCCATTACTTCGTTACATAAGTTAATAGAACAGTTCCGGCATTATTTCGAAAAGTCGATATCAGTTGGTGTCACGTTGAATTATCGATTTAGTTTACATCTGAGTGAGTGGCAAATTTGCATAATTCTGACCCACTCGCTCCTACGCTTCGAGTATCCACGACTACAAACAATTTTCTAACAGGTTTGCCACAGGCAACCCAGTTATTATGATAGTAGGGTTAAAAGTCTGTCTAAACTATTAGAAACTAGCTATTTCTAATAATTATCCGGATGTTACGCAGGCTAGATATTTTCGAAGTTACCATTTTTTGTTCTGAACACTCTTTTCTAAATTGCACAAAGTAGCACAAAAAGAAAAAGGGTTAAACGGGACTTTGACATCAAAAAAGTATTACAAATAGTGTATTTCTTACCTGCAATGACGAGTAAAACCCTTAGCCAACACCATGCAAAGTCAAGAGAAAGCACATAGATGCGCAGTAGAATTTGCGCATAACAACCGCTGAACGATATATTGCGCACTCTAAACGTACCTCTCCATGGCTTGTAGCGTGTTTGTCTAGTGACATCCTTGAATCGACTCTCCATATGGTATGGACTTGAACTGCTGACCGTATGTATTGCATGTTCGTCTAGTGACATCCACAGATTACACTGTGTTTAGAATAGGAGGCTTCTCGCTTCGCTCGCAGCAATTAAACAGTCAACACAACGTATATATATAAAATTTTAAATTATACTATATTTCGGCTAGCCAAACTAGCCTTCTTCAGGTGTGAGAATAAATTCTAGCCAAACTAGCCTTCTTCAGGTGTGAGAATAAATTCTAGCCAAACTAGCCTTCTTCAGGTGTGAGAATAAATTC
>JANCMA020103235.1:0-14917 GCA_024336925.2 Zoanthus solanderi
AGTGCGATTGTACCAAAGAATTGTAAATATGGTTAAGTGTCGACGCGGGTATACAGTTGCGAACACGTTTCAGTGAACCAATGCCGCTGGCAATCTTTTTTACAAGTTCTTTGATGTGTTCATTCCAGGTAAGATTCTCGTCAATGTGCACACCAAGAGATTTGTGAGACCTGTTTGATAGGTTCATCATTGATTGCCAGGGTGGGAGCTGACTGAAAAGTGTTTAGCCTTTGCCTAGAACCGATCAGCAAGAATTCTGTTTTCGATTGATTGAGAGTTAATCTATTGCATATTAGCCATTTAGAGACATTCGCGAGGTCTTCATTAAGATGAAATTCGATGTCATCTACATGATTACTTGCGAAGGTTAAATGCGAATCGTTGGCATACATACGGGCTTGGGAGTGCCGGAGACAGTTTGGTAAGTCATTTATGTATATTAAAAACAAAAGCGGCCCCAAAATAGTACCTTGCGGGATACCACAAAGCAATGAGCGCTGGCTGGAAAGATTGCCATTGACGCTACATTTTTGGTTGCGATTACTTAAACATGACTCAAACCACCTACCCGCAGCACCCCCAATACCGTATGCATTTAACTTTGACAGCAGAATCTTATGGTCAACCGTGTCAAACGTTTTTTTGAGATCTAGAAAAACTACGGCATTCACACTACCACGGTCAATGTTAAGAGCCAGGTATTTGTTGCCTCAAGCAGTGCAGTGACCGTAGAGTGGAGAGAGCGAAAACCCGACTGACAATTTGATAAGACCTTAGTGTCAATTACAAATGCATAGACTTGGTTGTATATTATCCTCTCAAAAACTTTGGCGACTACTGGAATGATTGAGATCGGTCTATAGTTGTCTAAATCTCTACGATCTCCTTTCTTGTGCAATGGAATGACCTTAGAGCATTTCCATTCATCGGGAAAGATGCCAGTGTTTATTGACCGATTGAAAATGACACATAGAGATTCCGCTATCAAATCGGGGCATAAACGAAGCATCTTTGCAGATATTTTGTCAAGTCCTGTGGCTTTGGTTTTACAGAGTTTTGACAAAAGAGAAAAAACTTCCGATGTAGTGGTTTCCTTTAGAGAAAAAGCATTTTCAGATTGAAAAGTTAA
The DNA here is from genome assembly GCA_024336925.2 of Zoanthus solanderi. Taxonomy (NCBI): domain Eukaryota; kingdom Metazoa; phylum Cnidaria; class Anthozoa; order Zoantharia; family Zoanthidae; genus Zoanthus; species Zoanthus solanderi. The sequence goes on from JANCMA020103235.1 coordinate 1,130, forward strand.
ATAATCTAAATGAGGGGAACCACCTTCGACTAAGGGTATTTCAGCGGCTAGTTTAGGCCCAATGGTGGCAAAGTGGCTATTAAATGCCTCGCTTATTTCTTGTGTGTTAGTAATAGAAGAACCATTGAGTTTTATTTCGTTTACGTTCGAAATATTTCGCTTTCTTGAAGTAATTTCATTAATAATACCCCAAGTCTTTTTTGGATTACCTTGGCTTTCAGAGAAAGCCTTTTGAAAATAGAACTCTTTGGCCTGTTTAATCTCGCTGTTAACAGAATTTCGAGTCGCTTTAAAAATAGCCCAGTCATGCGGATGCTTTGCCTGAATCGCTTTAATTTTAAGAATGTCTCTTTGGCGCATGCGCTCTTTCAGATCTGCAGTAATCCAAGGAGAATTAGAGCTTCTGACGCGCTTTTTACGTAATGGGGCATGTCTCTCCACAACATCATTAAACATTGTTTTCCATACATGCCACATTTGGTTGGGATTGTCAAACATTTTAATACCATCCCAATTCTGGGTATTGATATCGGAACGAAATTCGTTAACATCGAAATTTTTGAAATTTCTGCAATTGATGGTCGTATGGCCCTTGGAGGAAAAGCCGACACTGACTTTTCGGTAGAAGTATATCAAGCCATGATCACTAATGCCCACATGAGAGACTCCAGAGCAAACAACTTTTTCAGGGTCATTCGTGAAAATTAAATCGATAGTGGTAGAAGAAGTCTGAGTAATACGAGTTGGCTCATCTACTAGTTGATGCAAATTAAAAAGGTCCGTGATTTCCGTTAAGACTCTCGTAGAATGGTCGAAAACAGGAGCACTAACATTACAATTCATTGCTCTCTGAATTCTGTCTGTGATTAAAAGAGTTGCATGTGTAATTGAATGATTTGCACGGAAACCAAACTGTTTATCATAAATAATATTATGCCTATCTATAAAACTACTTAAACGTTTAAACATTAGTTTTTCTAAAAGTCTATTAAAAACAGATAACTGAAATTGGCCTGTAATTGTTCACAAGTAGGGTCGAGTCCTTCGTGTGAATAGGAATTACATTGGCAATCTTAAATTGTTCTGGTACACAAACACTAATAAAAGAGAGGTTATATATTATTTCTAAAGGTATTGACAAATAGTTTTTTAGCAACTTCAGCAAGCAAACAGGAATACTAAAAGGCCCTACTGACTTTGAAGAATTTAGTTTCATAATTTTTTCCTCAATTTCATTGACTGTATTTGGTATTAGATAAAAGCTATTATGTTGTGGAGGATCCAGGAAAGATAAAGGATCAATATTAACATTTGGTATTTTTTTTGCCAATTTAGTTCCAACATTTGCAAAATGATTATTGAAAGCAGTAGCTATAGCTTTAGGATCAGTTATACTGTGATTATTAATTGTTATTTTTGAAACTTGACATACATTTTTTGGTTTATGAGTAATAAGCTGCCTAATTCCTAACCAGATGTTTTTAATGTTAGTACTATTAGTTTTGAAATAATTATGGTAGTATACCTGTTTACTCTGCCTTAGAAGAGAAGTGATTTTGTTACGGTAGTATTTGAACTTTGTAAGATAATAAATACTACCAGACTTGAGATATTTGTTATAGTATTTTTCCCTGACCTTGATGGAAGTTTTAATGCCTTCTGTTACCCTTGGTTTTGATAATGACTTCACCTCTTTCCTAGTAAGTTGTCGTATGGGTACATGTTTATCAATGATGTTACTGACTTTGCAGTAAAAGTTTTGAAAAAAAATATTAACTTCTGCTGTTCCACCATTTGAATTTAAAGAGTCGTGCCATTCAATCTTTTTTATGTCATCCAGGAGTGAGTTTGTGTCTAGTTTAGAATAGTCTCTTTTAGTGATTTTGACAGTCTTGGGTAGACTAGCTAATTTATTAATATTAACGAAGTTGGGTAAGTGGTCGGTGATACCACTTAAAATATTGTGATTTTATCAATAATATCATATAAGCAAGCCAGCATTATGTCTAAGTTGGCATTAGGGTGTCTATAAATTACACCACAAACTATTTTGTGTTGTTTTTTAAATTGATTTCAATGAGCAAAAGGGCGTTGACTTTGTGTAGAGGACACATATCTTTTGAGCCAATCAAAGGAAACATAAAGCTCCCCTTGACCTTAATCCATCCAATCACAAAGCTTGTTTAAATCTGTGTTCTTTACACGAAGTGATAACCGTAAAAAGCCAGTGCTTTTTCGTATCCTGTGCCACGATTGTGGAACCAGCTACTAAATGACATCAAGACATCATGACTCTTCTAAGAATAGATTAAAAACATATCTACTGTATTTCAAATAACTTTCTAGTTATAAATTTAGTATTAATATTTTATTTTTCTTTTTTATCTAGACATTTATGACATCCAATAAGATTTTACTCGACTGCAAAAAAAAACCCTTTATTATTATTATTATTATTATTATTATTATTATTGTTATTAAAAACATCTTAACCTTGTTGTAGGGTGCACCACCACGAGTGCCATCTAATTCCAGCTTGTTGTTTGAGGTGGAAGTCCTCAGGGTAAGTTGAGCTTGATAATCATTTTACAAACAGGCCAGTTGAAACTGAACAAATTTGGAATTGATAAGGAGATGAAAGTAAAGGTCAGCGTTCGGGTAAAACGGGAGCTTCTAAAATAGTTGAAGTTGATCTTCTCTGTGATTACTGATTACAAGAAATGAAAGAAATCACATCTTCATTGAAATTTTTTGTTTTACGAGTAAATAAAAAAAATCATTTTTGTTTTTGCTGGAAGAAAATATTTTTGTCTTCGCTTGTTACTGCAATTCTAAGCAGGAAGCTTCGCTAATCTTGACGAATATATGGCTGTATTTATTTACCGATTTACTTGATCAGATTTTTCATGGACGATGATTTTGAATATGCAGTAACTAAGTTACAATAGGTATGTTACAATAGGCATGTTTTCTATTGTGCAGAATTTGCTGTTTTAGTGACTCCAGAACAATGCTTATAAACTTGATATTTTTCATGAACAATGCAAAATCTTGCAGGAGAGAAACTAAAGCAAAGTAAATTTGGCAAACAGTCATTTAATTTAAGCGTTCTATGGAAGTGTGAACATTTGCGCTACTTTGAACATTCTTTATTTGAATTTTCGTTCAAATTTATTATTGCTTCTTCCTTAATCTTATAAGAATTATATTTAAACTCACGAGGAGACAAAGAACTCAGAAAAAATCTGAGCTCCAGATTCGAATCGAACCAGTGACATCCCGTACACAGTATTGGGTTATGACTTGCTCGACTGTATTACACAGGCACTTGAATAACATTAGTGGGTTTTAGACACAGTGATTGTTTTAGCTGCATCATGCAGTCACTCTAATGAAGTTTCTAGCAATAATACATATAACAGGAAGATTATTGACTATTCACGTGACCGTGTGTCATAACCCATTAAAGTTATGTCGCTCTCATTCCTCAGTGGTAGAGCCTTCAAATAATGTACAGAAGGTTCGATTCCCATCTGTCTGGAGCTCAAATTTTTTCTGAGTTCTTTGTCTCTGCGTGAATTTATATATATTACCGATATATCAGGGCTACACCTTGTATTTTTTGTCTGTGGGGACAAACTTACCACACCTTTACAATGGGTGTGGTAAGTTTGGGGTTTCTAGTTTGATGTTTTGTTTTCTCCCCTACACAGAAGCTTGCCTCTAAGACCTTTAAAGAAACAAACCACACTGATGCTTTTTGTTTTAAATTATCATGATTTATTAAATACAGGGTGTTTCAAAAGTTCGTGAACGCTCTGTTTCGCTGACATTTACAATGATTTTTACTTTTTTTGTAAGATATCTCAGAAATTTTTAAATAGGTTAGTTATCTATAATGTATTTTTTACAATTTTAATCCAAAATTAAAACATTTGCGAAAAGAAATTTCCGTCAAAAGGCTAAAAACAGTGTCGTGTATTTTTCCTTTTTCCTGCCGTTTTTGTGCAAATGTTTGTAAGTTTTTCAAGTACTGCTTAGGTACAGACGACGAGGATGGCTTCCAGGTTATGGGAAACCCACATAGATTCTATACAGTTGAGAGTTGTAAAATAGTGACCGTGAGAGAAATTTTAAAAATCTTAAATATAAGCTCAGGCTGGGTTTCCAAGTGGGATCGAGTTCAAGGAAACTTCTCTGACAAACCCAAGACATGGCACACCGCAAGTGCTTGACAAAGCCGCTAAAAGTCTAATCGCAAAAACTAAGTATAAGAGAGCAAACTGGGCCAGAAAAATCAGCAAAAAGCTCAAGAGTAAAGGGCTTTTAGGGTCGTCATCAACTTTATGGAGATGCATGACCCGGAAAGGATGGAGACTATTAAAGTGTCAACAGAAACCACTCTTGAGCGGCAATCAACGGAGAGCTCGTTTGGATTTTGCTAGAAAATATAAACATCTCACAGCTGATCAATGGGAAATTTTTCTTTTTAGCGATGAGTTCCCGAAGTATCCATTTAATCTTCCCAACCCGAAAAATGACGACGTTTGGGGATTGCAAGAGAGCCAAGCTCCCCCAGCGTATCAAGTCAAAGGCAGTGCCAAGTGGAGGATCTGGGGTGGTATGACCGGCCGAGGCTTGACGTCACTGCACTTTCTTCCTCAGGGACAAAAACTAACGGACTACTATAAAAAAAATACTAGAAAAAGTGGTCTAGCCTCTTCTCTCAAAAAGATCAAGTACTGAAGAACCAACAAAGAGAAAGCTTTTCTCCAACAAACGATTGATGGTGTTTGTCCAAGACGGGGCACTAGCTCACACCGCCACGGCAGCCCAAGACTGGTGTAAAAAGAGTCTCCCGATTTTCGTGAAGAAAGAAGAATGGCCTGCTAACTAGCTGCACCTCAACCCTATCGAAAATTTAAAGAGTATCATTGAGCAAGAAGCTTATCGAGATCCGGAGTCCACGAAAAATGGCTGCACTAGAGTCGCGATTGAGAAAAGCCTGGCAAAAAATACCACTTTCCACGCTAAGAGAGCTGTCCTGCTCAGTGCCACAAAGACTTTAAAATGTTATTTAGAAAAAAGGAGGGCGTGCTAGCTATTAAATTTTTTGTTGTAGATGGCTAAATAATTTTTTATCATTGTTGAAAAATTTCTCTGAAATTGGACCAATAAAGATTTGAAACATCCTGTATATGGCATAAGCACATTGGTTAGTTTTCCAGGCAGAGACAACTGCACCCCCTAATCCCTCGCTATGTATGGCCCTGTACCCCCTAATCCCTCGCTATGTATGGCCCTGTATATACATTGCTTCTCTCGGTAGTTTTTTAGTTTTTGATTTTGTTTAGAAACCACAAATGTTCGGACTTATGGGAATTAACTTGGGTTTTCAGTTTTCACTTACATTGAACTATCACATCACGCCATGCATTCCTAAAGCTGCTTTCGTCATTTCAGCTACCTATGTGCTAATCTGGAAGTATACTTTTCGCATGTCAAACGAATATTATTGTGTCATGTTTGCAAGTAAAGAAAAATGTTTTTACTTTGCCAGTAACTGTAACATTTTAAAGCAGCACCTCTGTTGAATCATATTTTTTTTGAAGTCAAAGACAGACCTTGTCTCATCTTCATTTCCCTGTGCTGTTATCTATTTTCCTGTCCTTTTAGTGATTACTTTTTTCCTTTCGTCTTTGTTAAAAAGCATAGTTTGTTAATGTATACACAATTTTAGCATCTGGTTATTTAGGTTTCAATTCTTCTATTCTTTCTATCCTGTCAATTATTTTTTTATGATAACACTCAAATATTTGTACAGGTAATCCTACGACTTCGAGTTTAATTTGGAATTGTATGAGTGGGTTTTTCAGAAAGGTTCAAAATTGCACGAGGCCACAGGCGGAGTGCAATTTGAACTTTGCAAAAAAACTCACGAGTGCAATTAATTCCAAATTGACCGAGAAAAGTTATATTACTTATTAATAATATACATGCAAAATTTAGAAAAGCCCAACGTACTCGCGAGTTTCCGCGCTCAAGATCTAGTGCAGATTTTATTTACAGCGATTGGATGCTCTTCAAACGTATCCCATAGTTACAATTTTTAGATAAGATCAGTCGCTTCACAAATTCCAGTATCATTTTGTGTTTGTAAACAGCTAAAAATGTACCTAAATCAAGCCTCAAACAAGGCAAATCAAATTTTTGAATTTTGTAATTTGCACTGGTATTACAGATTTCTGCACTGGTATTACATAAAAATTGCACCGCTCTCGACCAATGAGAATCGAAAAAAATTTTGTATGTATAATATTAGCGTTATTAAAACGCAGTTTAACGTGTTTATACGTTACATTTGTATATTGCTGGTTTATTAAACCTTACTACCTTATGAAAATTATCAATTTATAAAAAAAAATGTTATTAATTCATCAAGTGTGCTGAGTAGATTTAAAAGTTGACTGTTGAAACTCCAAATCTTTTGCTTGTTACGTTTAGGTTATTGTTGCTTGCTATGAAATTCAGCCAAGCTTGAATACTCAACTTTTAAATTTATGCAGCGCACTTGTTATATAAACTATGTTAGCTTCAAATAACAGTGGCTTGAAAATGACTTTAGGAGATGTTGAAACGTTATCGCTTAATTTCGTAGCTTAACTGTTTAATATAAGAGTCTTCTTATTCGTTATCAATAATACCTCTGAATTTAGGTCGGTATTAATTGAAAATACAGTATTTTAAATCTTTGTTATACACCACTTTTGTTTCCTCTCTTCAATATATACCACATATATCAACTAGCAGTTTTAAGAGAATATGCCCAATTTAAAGCATGGGAAATGTTATGCTGTCCAAACTTTTTTAAAATTGCCGTTATTTGTTTTTTTGCATTGTCAATGTTGTCCGTTAATTTCCAGTTTAAAAAAAAACACAAACCCCAAACCTTAAATACTTTTTATTACTAAAGTATAAGTTGAGCTTATATAATGCGAAGTCATTACAAACTGCATTTAGGTTGCAGTTCTTGCAACAGTTGTTACACATCCTATTTTCCTGTCGCCCTCTGTGGAATTACTGAAATAAACAACAACTTTATTTTTTTTTTTGCATTTCCTTCTAAAAGATATATTTACACTTTTTTTGTTTTTTTTTGTTTTATAGATATGTATAGCACTGTACTTTATTTTTGGTTAGTTAGTTTTTAACACTGGGCAGGTAATTAAAGTATAGTTTTATAGTTTCAATAAAGTTTCAATAAAGTTTCAATATTGGCCAGATCAAAGGTAAAGACAATGGAACCAATTCCAAAAGCACTGCAACAATTAACCAGCCACAGCCTGATGAAAAACTCAAAGTTGCAGAAAGCTCAGCACCTGTTGCCATAGAAACTCCCAAGGAACGGCCTTCTGTGGAAGCAAGCTCTGTTGGTGATTCCACTTCTGGGTAAAGCATCCTTACCTTCAATTGTAATTAATTTAATTATGTAAAACGATTACGTTTAGATTAGATTAGATTTCTCTAAAATTTTAGCTGACCCTAGCAATTACAGAGCTAATGCTTATTCTAAAAATTCGTACTTTTTACCAGTTTCATTGATAACGTTTTAATTGAAGGCAAAAGCCATTTTAGTTGGTTGAGCAGCTCATTGGTATGAGGGAGTCCAGGACTTGATTTGGAAGGCAAACCTATTTTTTTCCTTTCATTTTAAAAGTAACAGATAAAATTATCTGCTTTTTTTTACGAGGGGTTTTAGAGAAAGTAGTTCTGTTGAATTTTTTGTTGTTAGTGTTAAAAGCTGTCTTAGTCTACTTTACAACTACAACTTTGAAAAAAGTGAATTATTTGTCGACTCTTAGTTATCATAAACTTTGTGGAAGACTGCTGTTTGTTTTAACCTCACGTAAAGGAGTGACCCCAGTTCTTAAAAAATTTGAAATAATGAAAGTCTTAGTTGAAACCTCTCTTTGCAACTTTGCTTACCACAGATCCTTTGAAAATTCAACCATCAAGGGAAGGACAGCTTCTTTGAACGAACAATTATCGCTGGTAAGTGCTCTGTTCTCTCCTTTTTCTTTGTTTTTTTCTCTTTTGTCTCGCTTTTTGTAGCTGTTTACCTTTTTGGGATTTCCCACTCTGGTTCATTTCGTTAGTCACCAGGAAAGGGCAGTGAAAAAGCACGATTGCTTGCACGCATGTCCAAAATGGGTAAGAATGTGCTGACGTTACCTGGTGCTGTTGCTGCCGAACCTGATGTGGATATGAATGACAGTGGCTTGGTAAGAATAATTGTACATGACGAACCTACTTCATCTTGAGGGATGTTTCTACAAGTTAAACCAAATCATATGAACATATGCTTAAATTCATTTTCGTTTGAAGACTTTGAAATGCAGTTATTAAATGCAGAAAATCTCCATACATTTTTACTACTGTCTGAAATCGAGTTCGGAACGTAGGAATAGCGCTGATCAGTCTTACTAGATATCCTTTAGACATATGAGGTTAAACCACTATAGGCTTCCACTGGATTGACGACCCAAGTATCGATGTACTCTTACTTTGTGTTTCAATTCAATTTTTCAATTTCAATTTCAATTTTCAATTAAATTGAAATTTGTGTTTAGATATAATTGTGGAATTTAGTTTTTAGAGTTTTATGGTGGCTTATGTTACAGGTGACTTCACCCTCAGAGGATTTACCAAGCCCAGAGTTGACTTCCACCAACTCAGTTGTAACAGAAACCACTACCCCACTCTCAGCAGCGAGACAGGCCAATCCCGAACCACATACCAAGCACAAACCACACCTTCCACCTCGGCCTGTACAACCCCACCCAGAAGTGCAACAAACCTTGCGAGAACAGGTTAACCCCCACCCCATCCAGTCTCACTCTGTTGTACCCACAAGCTACACATCACAGCCACTTGCAGTATATCAGGTAATTTTAACATTTTAAATGGTGAGATCAGTTTTCCGGTATCATTTATGCTTTGTTTATGTTTTGGTTTAGCTGAAAATCAAAACTAAAGTTCTGTGGTCTGAACTTAACTAGTAAACCCGCCAGATATGATTTAGAACAACCAGCATTTTCGCTAACTTTCGATTGAACTGGATTTTGGATGCGTAAGAAATAACTTACCAGATACCTGCAACTTTCAACAGCAGGAAGTTCAAGGCCCCCGGAAAGGATGCCGTACAACTGATCTAGCTGTTAAAACTGCAGATTGCTACCTTCACCTGATACTTATCATTTACTTTTTAATAGATTAACTTACATAGAAAACATCCCTCTTCAACAGCATATCTTACCCTTCGTACCTTATAAACGATTAGGACGAGGATGGCAAAAGATAAGATATAGTTTTGTATTTGTGCCAATATTGCGATTATTAGTTTGTGTATCTCTGTTTTCGTTATACGATTTTTAAGGTGCAATGTAAAAATATAATGGTTCTTTATTTTATACATTATGAACATGTATCGCTGTATGTGATAATGTTCAATAAAGTTTTTTGATAGATATTATTAGGTTATTTTATGTTTTTGGATATAACATTTATACCGAGAAGCGTATATATGTTTTTATCTTTTATCATTTACATCGTATTGTCTGTTGTTCACTTAGGCCCCACAACCGGTTAGCTATCCCGTGATGCCACAGCAAGTTTTTCCTCAGGCAACTTTTACCTACACACAGCCTGCGGCTCCACCCCCACCCCCACCCCCACAGGCTCCATCTGCCGCTAGCGATGCCATGGTACCCGTATTGATGGCAGAGAATCGGCAACAACAGACAGAAGTGAGAATGGTTATAGGAAAGGTTTCAGATAAGATTGACGAACTCAGTCACAAGGTAATTAATTCATAACATTTTCTGCAAAGTTTATTGTTGTCACAGGGGTTTGAACTTTGTGACTTGTTTCTTTTGCTGCGAATCTATATCGCTAATATTTCCATTCCAGGGCATCCGTGGGTGCTTAAGAAACTGGTTTTTGATTTTGAGTTTTTAGGTGTATCACGTTTACTATATGCCTCAAAGAAGCATTGAAAAGCACGCGGAAAAGGGCATCAACAAGCACGCAAAGCCCGTAATGCTGTTGGGCTGCGATCAATCTAATCTTTTACTAGTTCATGGGAGCGACATTTTTAGGAGCACATGTCGTAAACTTTATAAGTTTGGATTTAAAAAGTGTTAAAAAGACCTTAAATTTCCTGACTTGGAACCTGCAGGAACCCTGCATTCGTGTTTATGATTTTCATTCGTGCTTTTTTAGAATAGTATTATAATTGTTTTTAACCGTAGCTAACAGAAACAGATTAAGTCAATTTCTCGTCAGCCTTTCATTATACATGTATAAGGACTGGCAGAAAAAGTTGCTTGTAGCAGGCCATGAGTGATTTCCAGAAGATACACCTTAGCTTCTTTTTCGTTATTAACAAAGGTTAAAATGCTTTCTTTTTCATTGAAAGCAGTTTCTGTGACACTCGTCATATTATAAAATGTTTTACCAAAGACGGCGAGAACGGCAAAGAACAATAGCCATATTTGTTGAATACCGTTGAAGGTTGGAATGTACCAAGTTTGCGGTCTGCTTAATATCGTTTTAAGTAATGTGCTACGAAAAGGTCTCTTTTCAAGTTCTGTGTACAACCTAAACGTCACACTAAGCTTTCCTCTTGTTCTTTTCGTAATATCCTGTGCAAAGTCAAGATGTCGAGATATGATTAGTTGTTTAAAAGGGAAAAATTATTGGAAGCAACCGCTTCCGTTCCTCGTTGTCAAAGCTCTATGAGGCTGTAGTAACAGTAAACCCCTCTTTTGATATCTAAATTTTCTCTGGACAGGTTGATAAACTAAAACTATCTTCAGGGACTCTTGTTCATTCTGGAATGTCACCTAACTATGGTGGCTCTGCAGCAATGATGGATACTGCATTACTATTGCATAATATCACAAGGATTGTACAGGTGAGTGGTGCCATCAATTCTTTTACCTCACTAAATACACGCATCGCAGAGTTCCGCCACGCAAGAAGTGCATGTTGGGCTTATAACAAATATACTTTACTAGGTATTCCCAACTATTTTCATTACGGTAACAAAGCTAACACGTTTGTGAACATCACAAAACTGAACACTTTGAGTTTCAGTTTAACATAAAATCTGCAACTACACTAAAGCTGTTTCGAGTTGTTCAATCCTTTGGCGTGTTTGACAATAATAATACTTTAATTTACCAATGTGTTCCATTAGTGCTGCTACAGAATACGGTTAACAATTATGAGTCAAAAAAGAAAAAAACACAGAAATCAGTGTCTAACTGAATCAGTAATTAATCCGAAACAAAATGTGTGCACTGCCCGCCTAGGTGTAATGATAGTTATGAAGGTAATGATAGTGTAGTTGGTAATGGCAGTTGATGGTAATATTAGTTAGGTTGGTAACATTAGTTAGGATGGTAACATTGGTTAGGATGGTAACATTAGTTAGGATGGTAACATTAGGATGGTAACATTAGTTAGGATGGTAATATTAGTTAGGATGGTAACATTAGTTAGGATTGTAATATTAGTTAGGATGGTAACATTAGGATGGTAATATTTGTTACGATGGTAATTTTAGTTAGGATGGTAATATTCGTCAGGATGGTAATATTAGTTAGGATGGTATTATTTCTTAGGATGGTAATGTTAGTTGGGATGGTAATATTAGTTAGGATGGTAATATTAGTTAGGATGGTAATATTAGTTAGGATGGTAGTATTAGTTAGGATGGTAATATTAGTTAGGATGGTAATATTAGTCAGGATGGTAATATTAGTTACGGTGGTAATATTAGTTAGGATGGTAATATTAGTTAGGATGGTAATATTAGTTAGGATGGTAATATTAGTTATGGTGGTAATATTAGTTAGGATGGTAATATTAGTTAGGGTGGTAATATTAGTTAGGATGGTAATATTAGTTACGGTGGTAATATTATTTAGGATGGTGATATTAGTTAGGATGGTAATATTAATTAGGATGGTAATATTAGTTAGGATGGTAATGTTAGTTAGGATGGTAATGTAAGTTAGGATGGTAATATTAGTTAGGATGGTAATATTAGTTAGGATAGTAATATTAGTTAGGATGGGAATATTAGTTACGATGGTATTATTAGTTAGGATGGTAATATTAGTTAGGAAGGTAATATTAGTTAGGATGGTAACATTAGTTAGGATGGTAATATTAGTTAGGATGATAATATTAGTTACGCTGGTAATATTAGTCATGATGGTAATATTATTACGTATTAGTAATGATAGTTACGATGGTTAGTGATAATATTGATTTTAGGTATGATGGTAACGATATTCGTGATAGTTTGATGGTTACGATATTTGTTATAATTTTGATAGTTATGTTATTCGTGATAGTAATGATGGTTACCTTATTCGTGATAATGATGGTTACGATATTCGTGATAGTAATGATGGTTACGATATTCGTGATAGTAATGATGGTTACGATATTCGTGATAATAATGATTGTTACGATATTGGTGATAATGATGGTTACAATATTCGTGATAGTAATGATGGTTACGATATTGGCGGTAATAATGATGGTTACAATATTCGTGATAGTAATGATGGTTACGATATTCGTGATAGTAACGATGGTTACAATATTCGTGATAGTAATGATGGTTACGATATTCGTGATAATGATGGTTACGATATTCGTGATAGTAATGATGGTTACGATATTCGTGATAGTAACGATGGTTACAATATTCGTGATAATAATGATGGTTACGATATTCGTGATAATAATGATGGTTACGATATTCGTGATAGTAACGATGGTTATGATATTCGTGATAGTAGTGATGGTTACAATATTCGTGATAGTAATGATGGTTACAATATTCGTGATAATAATTATGGTTACAATATTCTTGATAATAATGATGGTTACTATATTCGTGATAGTAATGATGGTTACGATATTCGTTATAATAATGATGGTTACGATATTCATGATAGTAATGATGGTTACGATATTCATGATAGTAATGATGGTTACGATATTCGTGATACTAATGATGCTTACAATATTCCTGATAGTAATGATGGTTACGATATTGGCGATAATAACGATGGTTACATTATTCGTGATAGTAATGATGATGGTTACGATATTCGTGATAGTAATGATGGTTACAATATTCGTGATAGTAATGATGGTTACAATATTCGTGATAGTAATGATGGTTACGATATTCACGATAGTTATGATGGTTACGATATTCATGATAGTAATGATGGTTACGATGTTCATGATAGTAATAATGGTTACGATATTTACGGCAGTTATGATGGTTACGATGTTCGTGATAGTTATGACGGTTACGATATTCATGATAGTTATAATGGTCGTCGTAGAGATCTTGATCTTATAATAACTTGGTTGAAGAATAACCATTCTTCAAGAGCCCAATTACAGAAGTGAATCAGTCAATCACAGCACGATTATTTAGGGTTAGAACCAATGAGAACGCCGGTCTTCTAGTTATCACAAGAAATGTATTGTTACGATGGTATTAGCGATGTTGGTGATTTTATTGAGAGTTTTGATAATGATGATGGTGATAGTAGTTTTTTTAACTGTTAATGCAAACCTTCTTCCTATTAATTTCATTTATTTTGAGACAATATCTAGTCTAATGCATGATGTCAGAAACAAAGTTGCACCTTCCAAAATTCAAAATCTATTCCATGATGTTTCAGACATTCA
>JANCMA020103337.1:0-14916 GCA_024336925.2 Zoanthus solanderi
CATTGTATGTTATGTTTTTTAAAGAATTAGCGAATATTAAAAATACCGTGATACTTTTTGTTTGTCCCTCCAAAATTTTCCATAGCCATTGTTTTTATTTTCTCTTTGGACTTACAATGGTCCCAAACGAAACTGGAAACAATGCTTCTGCAAAATTTTGGAGGGACAAACAAAGAGTATTATGGTATTTTTGATACTGGCTAATTACTGTTAACGGGCTTGTTATATATAGTAATGCTATTTCAAAGCTCTTGATTGTCTTTTTTAACTCGTATTTATTTAAATCCTGAGCTAATGCAAGTGCTTTTCTTGAACTATCTTAAAGTGTAGAAACTACTGTAACTTCTTGTAAGAATCTTGCTAACGCATAAATGTTTGGACGTTATGAATCGTTACTAAAGAGTATGTACGCAATTGAAGCCATCTATGAGCAACCTGAGAGGAAATTTAGACTCCCACGTGATTAAAATACCTCTGCGATACTGGTGCAACTCTCTTACAAATAGGAGCTATGTTTACAGTAAACTTTTATTTATTTTTTCATGAATGTTTATGGAGTACGCCTCCCATCACCACTAGAACCAAGCTCACATAGTTTATTTTATACCTAGCTCACAGCACTTTACCTTACCATTGGTAAATTCTAGTCATACATAGATCTTTTTCACGATTTAAATATTCTTTTGTCTGCATTCAAAATTTCCCGAGATGCCTTGTTTTGGATAATATATATTGTTTTGATTTTAAAGTTCGTGAACGAGACGTGAAGGGCAAATTTAAACGGAGACAAAAGAATATTTAAACCGTGTAAATGGTCTATTGCAAACAATGTTGCACTATGAACTATGCTACTTGCCGACTCCATTTCATACATTGAACCGTAATGCCTCGGGTGTGGCTAGTTTTAACTAGTATGTAGTAATTTTTGTCGAATTTCGGCCTGACGTCAATTTGTATAAAACTTATAAAACAAAAAGAGTGTATGCCTTTTAAAAACGGCTTTCCATATTTTACTGTGGGTTTTACTAGTGACAGGAATTATTTACTTGCTGCCGGCTTCTTGAGAGCTTGATAGTCTAGTTCTGGACACTGCACCTTCTTTTCCACCACTTCATCTGTGTATATGAAATATCTCATGGCCTCAGTGATTGGCCCCTTGCAGCCTATGTCGTCCGCTAGACACGTGGCAAAGATCTAGAGGTGATTAGGAATGAGATGGTATACAGTTTAAAAACAGCTTCTTTGCATGTCGATAGGTGAATCTAACAAGTCCTTCATATATATTTTCGTTGTTTTGGCTTCACCATATCCTGCTTAGATAGCGGTCTTATCACAGTTAGGACCAAAAATTCGAAAACTCGGGCGCCATATTGGAAGAGTGCTAAAGGAGATTGGGGAGAGCAACAAAAAAGTACTAGAGTTTTCAAGGCTTCCATCCAGTTACGCAAGCCACCTATATATTTCCAAAATTAATCAGTGCTAAATATTTTTAGTCTTGTCACTCAACACTCCATTCAGCTGAACCAGCTCTATTATAGGCTAAGGGTTCCAGGTCCAAGCGGCATATCATCACCCAGAAATTCCTAAAGAAACCCGGGGGAAAGGCTATGCTAGGGTTGTTCGTAAAAGAAGTGAAAAGCATAGATAGCATCTTAAAGTAAAATACCTGAATATCGTGGCAAGCTAGTTCAGTTACATTTTCCGAAGGGTGTTCTTTGTTGTATTCTAAAACTTTCTTGTTACACCGTGCGAACTCCTTCAGTTGACAGTCGCCGTTTACTTGAACAACTCCAGAGGCCACCCCCATAAAAACCAACAACGCAAACGCTACTGACATGTCGAACTGGAAATGAAAGTTAGAAATAATTTTTGTGGCTAGCTGTCAATAAATGATGTTATAGAATATTTTAGACAGAACGTGCGCCTTGGTACGTGATTGATCAACTAGTGTGTTTACAAAAATGACGTTTGCGCTATGGTTGGCTGTCTTCAGGTTGTGAGAATTAAAAGTTTTTTTGGAAGAAATCGAACAAAACATAATTGCTTCGTACATCGTCTTTCTCTTTGTGAAGTCGGAAAATATTGAGGATATTACACGGTGGAGCGAACATATGAATTTTATCTTCGAGTGGAAAAAATATTTCACGATTGAGCTCA
This sequence comes from Zoanthus solanderi, assembly GCA_024336925.2. Lineage (NCBI taxonomy): Eukaryota > Metazoa > Cnidaria > Anthozoa > Zoantharia > Zoanthidae > Zoanthus > Zoanthus solanderi. Next base: position 2,158 of record JANCMA020103337.1, read on the forward strand.
GCGATATGAGAGTTTCGAAAATAAATAAAAAAACTAGACGAAAGTGATCTCCAAAAGTGTCTTTATTTTGTGGGGAAAACAAAGGAATGACGTCAGCGATATCTTCACTAGAGAAGATATGGAAAATATGCCATTCGTCCAATCATTTGTGATGGCATTACATTTTTTGTAGGAATATACTTTTTAATCTAATGAGATCAAACGGATCGATTTTATATTTTGTAAGGAAATCGGGATCTTGAGGAAATTTTAAAATTAAGGCAATGCTCGTTTGGAAAAGACACTGAGAACTTTGTTACCAATCATATGCAAATTTACCAAACTTTATCGGAGTGTATTATCACTACTAAGTTCTATTTACAAAAATATAAAAGTTTTAATGAATACAAAACGCATTATTTTTCTGACAATAATAACAAGAACAACAATTACTATAATGGCAAGAATGCTGATGAGAATCACTAAAAATTTGCATGTTTCACCGGAAGTCGCAGAGTATTGTCGCTCGTGTTTGGATAGGTGTGCAAGTTGTAGAAAGATTTTCAGTTACAACGCAGTTTGGTGTTCTCAGCGACTCTTGTTGTGTCTTCATTTTCAACTTCTTTCGTTAACAAAATCGAGACTTGATACTTTAACATACTTATATCTGATACTATGATATTATACTTCTCATTTTAAAAGTTTCATAAAACCAACAAAATCCTTCACTTTACTTCTCCAACGGTGACAAGTGGACAATCCCGCCATTTTGGTTCCATTTTCCCGCCATTGGCCCCGCCCGGTCTATAATCTCGATTGCGTATCTCAGATTACTAAGATTTTAAGAATTTTAAAAGAATCATACTGAGACTCAATCACTCGACCCGCACAAAGAAATCTTCTAAGTTTATACATTTTTCGTGTCTACCCCATTTTCTTTTATAGTTAGTTTCTATGGTAATAATATACATAAAAAAAACTTGATTCTGACTGATCAAGAGCAGTGCAATTTACTTTGTAATTCCGTGCAAAAATTTATAGTTACGTGCAATTCAGTCTCAAATTAAAGCAGAAGTTCCTATGATAACGATGGAGGCATGAATTGTCCGTGCACGCATGAATTCTCACGTTGTCACTGCCACGTTTTGCTTTTCAAGTAATTAGTTTTTATATTTTTTTCAGTATAAAATTAACATGTAATCGAACCGTTTACTCGTTCAATATGGAATTAATTTGCACTTGTGTGTTTTAAAAAGCTCAAATTACGTTCGCCCTAATGGGTCAAGCAACTTTGATTCTTTTTAAAACACACTCGTGCAAATTATTTTGTATTGAATTCATAAAGTTCGATTACATAAACTAACAGGACATTAAAACAATAATCACTTTCCTTAAAGTTTTTAAGTGTGATTTACTTAAGGCCAATGAAATTCGATTTCATGTTTCTTGTCAGCTACTTTTAAAAAATTGGTGAAGGAATTTTTCTTTTTTCATTATTTTTCAATATTGGACAAGTATGGTCCCTTTGAAAGCGTAAAACTGCTTTCTTAGTTTATAGTATCATTGATATCGAAGAAAACAGGGCAGAGTGAGTATCCTTTAAACAATTAATGCACCCCGAGTTTATTTTGGGAAGATTTATATGTTTTGCTCTGTGGTAAGTTCCAATCATACAAATTTCAAAGCTGTTAGGGTCTCAACATGCAACAAATGCAAAATATTAGAGAGAGTTACACTAGATATAGTAGAGTTCGATAGTCCAGCGCCTTCTTATCCATTCATGCATATCTTTGTTTTTCGAAAAATAATGAAGAATGAAAATTTTCCACGCGGTGGCAAAATGTCAAGCGGGATCTGACGAGAAACATGAAATCAATTTTCATTGGCCTAAGAGCTAAACAAAAAACGTTTTGAGCACTTTCAAGAAAAAAAAAAGTTTTGAAGCTTCTAAAAAATGGTTTTTAAAAAATTGAGATAGTCCTCTCTTCTTATGTGCAGATCCCGAATTTTGTCGTGCCTCTCCCCAAAGAAACATTCGAGCACAGAAATTACGCTTTGAATGAAAATGTTTAATTTCACTAAATTATGCTTAAACATCAACTTACTTCTGAAGCCTTTTTTAAAATATGAAGAACAACGGTCGGCCCAACCAAAGATTTCTTTCGGGAACAACGACAAATATGGGTTTCGTATAAACTATCTCCTTTGTTAACTTAGCTAAATTGAGTTATTTGACACGTATCTCGAAAAATTATGTCAATTTCCTATTTGGCAAAAGAAGTAGTGCGTGTAAACAACAAATCAAAAACAAACAGGACGACAAATATTAAAGGAATACTAATGTTACGTGCTTCATGCATTTCCAGATTTTGGACATTCTAAGGATTCTTTAAAAATGATACTGAGGCTGAATCACTCACATCATCCACACAAAATTCTTCTATATTTTTCGTTTTCATGACTATGGTACTACCCCTTTTCTTTATAGCTAGTTTTTATGGAAACCTTTTAACCTTATAAAAATGTGTTTTGACCAATCAAAAGTGACTAAAAATGCTAGACTAATTTCTCTTTCGTTCTTCCGTCTTCAGCACACTTTTCTTACATTGTAAGGATTTTATACTTCAGCCCCACTGGATTTAGTGAAATCATACCATTTTAAATGCAGCTCTGGTTTCACTGCTTCAACAAATTGAGGACAAATTATGAAACTATTCAGTTTAAGAATTAGATAAAGCTCAAAATGTCAATATTTTTAATAATCGCGAGGCTTGGGAAAAATATTACGATTCTAATTAAAGAAAACTAAAAAATAAAACAGCTGAACAACTATTTTCCAATATCTGATATTTGTAAATGCTGTAAAATTAAAGCATGTGAACAAAAGTGACATGATGCTTTAGGTTTGGTCACAATCGTTTTCACAAAACTAAATTAATATGACCTCAAGTTTTAATGTTCAAATATATTGCCTCTAGAAAGTTGCTTGATAAATAGATTTATACTATAGTATTGATACAACTCTCGCTCTGATTAGTCAAAAACCGATCTTTATCAAAGTAGAGAGCGATAGTTACTTTAGCAATTTATTACTTTTTTCACGGGAATCCTGAAAATGGCTCCCGATGAGGAGTTCCCCAACTTCCAGTTTCGTTTTAACTCAGTGCAGTCTGAAGTTTAAAAGAATGTTTTAAGTCCATTTAAGCTAAAAATATTTAGAGCTTGTTGCAGTTAAGATATTTGCTTTAAAATTTGTAATCAAACTAAGTTCACGCGCAAGGTTCGTTAAAATTGAAATAAACAAACAAATTGCATTTGTATCAATGTATTTTCTTGAAGTTTTTCTATATTATAAATCATATAGAACAGCCAAAACTGTGCTCCGAAAAGTAATAAAGCAGCTGGGAAATGACGATATACAAGCAGCTGCAACTTTTTTTATGTTAAGTTCATATTTGAGCTGTCAATACTGCAGCCAATCAGTTGCACTGAAAAACAATTGCAAAGAAACATTTCGATATTTTTGTCGCAGCTTGCTATCGAAATAGAAACTTTTTCCCTTTCTCACTTAAACCTTATGATAAGGTAACGTTCTTGGTTCTTGTAAAAAAATTTTGAGTGCTTTTCATTCTTTTATGGAAGGTATGTTACCAAAACGGCAAAACGCAATGTTAATTTTTTCTTTCTAACCCGCGCTGACTATTTTTCTATGAATTTTATGATGAAATATGTTTGGTACATTAGAAGTTGACTTTATACACAAAGATTATTCATTTGAACTTTCTATTTGGCGAAAGGAGTAGTGAGTTTAAAGAATAAAGGCAAAGCAAATTAAAACAAACAGGACGACAAATATTAAAACTAAAGAGTACTAGTGTTTTGTGCATCATAGAAAACCTGGCCATCATCGAATTCACGGCAACTGGTCAAATGCAACTTTTCAGTAACCCTCAAGCAATTACCGTGAACCAATTTTACATATTATGTATATACAATAATGACGAGGTGCGTAATCGACATGTCAATTAGTTCATAATGGCTTTTTCTTTTTTTCATTTGATATCGTAGATACTGGAGTGACATAGACAAGGCTGCTTTCTCTCATCGATATTGTTCTTCGTGGCAGTTGAAAGGAATTATGCGTCTAACGACGGAAGAACGCAACCGATCGCTCACCATAGTCCCAACAAGGAGCCTGTTCATATGGACACAGTTCCCTTTTACTCATTCATGCGCGCGCAGCGAAGTAAAGGAGTTATGGTATCATGGTCCCTTTTTGCTAGCCGTAAGCAGCTGCAATGTATCATGTTCTGGTGTACACTCGTTATTTATAAATAATGAAGTTTAGCTCTGGTAAAAGGCCAAATACGAGAGTGAGGTATACCAAGATAATACCCTTCCATTGATATTGAATAAAGACCACATATTTTGGGACAGATAATCGGATGGTCCGTTCTTACGAGGACGGCATACAAATATTATTTTGTTCGATCCGAACTGAAAGTTAAAAGCGTCATTGCAAGTGAGGCGATTGTTTTATCTGCGAAAGCAAAACTGATAGCAGAGCAGGCGCAAATTAAAAAGCTCCGTTTTGAAGGAATTATAAATTTTAAAACAATAAATATAGAACTATAAAACTATTTTTATCATTTCCGAAATTCTTGAATGTGAATCAAGACTCTCCAAATAACATAAAAGCGAATTACCATTTTGTTGTGAAAATTTGAAAGCTTTCTTTTTCTAACCGATAACTTTAGCTGTCGTGAATTTCATATTCTGACTAACAACGATTATTTTCTTCTCAAAACAATTCATGAAGATTTTTTAACCCCTAACCACCAAAGCAGAATAAACTTTAATCAACGCATGTTTCTTAGAATTCTTGACTCTTTATCAAGAATCGTAAACAACGAAATAGCTGGGTCTACTTCAAAAAAAATCATTGTTTTTTTTTTCGTCAACCAAAACAAAACGTAAACAATGGGTAATCAATATTCATATGTATCAAAACATATCGCTTCTTTGTAATTAGTGACAATGTTTCTAGACGTTTTCTGCGTTGCGATTACATAACTCGTAAGTTCGGCTGATCGATAGCGATATAAAAACTGAGTCTGTAGAGAGGTAAGATTCATTTTAGTCTAAAGTTTTTTCTCCGGGTACAACAAGCGATTTCAGTAAATTGAATTTTAGATTTTTATCCATCGCGTAGGTTTTATTAGAATCTGAAGCTTTCAAAGCAATTTGGTCTGGCGATGGTTTACACTCAAACCTTCAGCTCTTATCGACTAGTTATGTACGGCGACTAGAAAATCTTCAGCCTTAAGTTGTCTAAGTTACCCGTTTTGCCCACTCGCCGTAGCACTGCAATAGTTTTTGAAAACATTTCGATTGGTGGTTTTTTTGATTTATTGTGTCAATTTGACCATGTCTTCTGGCACTGTGGTATGAAATAACGCCAAAACTCCTTCTTTTATTTTTACTTAAAAATTTTGTTTGATTGCCAATAGTTATCCGGCTTATAAATTCAAAACTTTGGAATTTCTATTGGTCGAAAAGTAAGAGTTATCTCGGTCTTTTTTGAAAACTAATAAGGACTAGAAAAGTGCAAATTCAGTTTGCTTAATATTTTCTGTATTGGAGCGCTTTGTATACCGTCATGTTTAGTTAGGGTGAGGGTTTTAAATAAATAGAAAATAGGTGAGATTTTTATGTACGGCCCAGTATGAATTTTTTACCAACTTTGATTACAAGTCCGCTAACGGGTTTCTAATAGTTAGGTATTAGACGCTTTCGAGTGGTCTACGACAGGGCAACGACATTGCTATTAGGTATATAACTATATATATGGCATAATTTCCGAAAAGATGCATACTTACTTAGGCAAACGAATTATGCATAAAATCTCATCTATTTTCTCTTCATATAATCGTAACCTTAACCCAGCAGGACCCAGTACGTCTTGGTAAGGAAATTATCCCATTCTTTGTATTATAGACTTTTTAGTCCTTTTGCCATTTTAGCTCAATTACACACTATGTCTTTTTTTTTATAAGCTACATACTTTTCCCCCGTGCCTCGTGATTCTTAAAATTTTGACATTTTGAGCCTTAAATAATTCTTAAATAGTTTCTAAATAGGTCCTCACTTTGTCGAAGTAGTGAAACCAGAGTGGTCGAGTGACCGAGCCTCAGTAGATTTTTAAAAAAATTCTTAAAATTTCCGAAATCTAAGCCTCATGATTCTTATCAAATGGATTCTTATAAAAAAAAAAAGTGTGTATTACTGTTTTATGACGTCGGTACCCTAATAATTACTTTATTAGTTACCGTAAATCCTGGTGTGTAAGCCGAGAATTTGAGCCGTCACAATTATTGATACATAGTTTGGGGGGTCGGCCAACGAACACCAACTTTTGAAAAACGGGAAAAAGGAAAATAACCGCCATATTTATTACTCTTTGTGGCATAAATTAAATATTGTACCAACTAGAAGTAATCAAAGATTAATAAAGTGAGTTCGACAGTGGTCAAAATATTTTTATTAGAAAAATAAACAATTAGTTACAACAAATACCAGCTGGTAAATGGATGAACAAAACACATGGTCTCAACACTTACAAAATAGACGAACGAAGCACATGGTCTGCATTTAAACAACTCAACAAACTCCCAATTATTTTCAATTATACAGCGACAACAACCTGGTAAATAGTCGAGGCACATTAAAAATGACACGTTCAACAAACAGCTGGGAAAATGGAGTTGGAAAAATGGAAGAACGAAACAAAAGATTTGCATTGTTCACCATGCCACCACGGTCACAATAACATAGAGTCGAGGCTTCTGTTCAAGCCAGACGAAAATCCCTCAAGCGAAGATGGCATCAGGATCGAGCCCGCGAGCAACAGCAAGATTAGTATGCGTTCTCCTTTGTCGAACGCAATAACTTCAACTATGACAAGATGCCCACTTAAAGATACTAAATTGCAAAATAAGAATTCTGGTTAGCCGTTCACCCTTAGCTTTTTATGCTGATATAAAAAATATTTGTTAGTTTCAATTAAAATTCCAAAATGGGGGTCAGCTTATACAGAGGGTAATACCTAAACCCCACTTTTTTGGTCTACGGTCCACAACTTCCGTTTACAACCACTTCCGTCGACATTTCACCCCCCACGATATTCATTGCTTGCGCATGCGAGCGCATGAATGAGCTTAAAATGCTATGACGTAGGAGAACACAAGAATAATGTAGAGAGAAAACGAGGCAAATCCGAGTTTTCTCTTCGCTTATTGAGTGTTCTACACGTTATAGCGTTTTCTATTAATCATTATCTAGAAATACAACAGATACTGTTTTATTCCTTTTAAAAAATGACTTCACTTCCATCCTTCTGAAAAACTTTTCTTGCATTGGGTGACGTCATTTTGTTATTTCTATTCAGTTTTACAAAACGGAACAAAGCCAATCAGAGCATACGCGTTAGTTTGGGCTTATTTTTTTAAAAACTAATACAACAGTAGTTTAAAAAGTGTCTCTACGGGCTACAGTTTTTTTTGTGTTATTGACATCTTTAATAAAAAAGGTATTTACTATTTTGCAACTTCTTTGGTACAAAATCGAGCTGTAAAATTCCCCTCGCCGGACAACCCCAAAGAAGATGGGGGCGTGTTGCTGCCTGCAAGTATCTGCACAGACATAACTAGAATGCTGCTGAAAATAAATAGCAAAACAGTTAATGTTCATCAGCAGGATTCCTAAACTATGTACAATTCTACAGTTGGTTTCGGCTCCATTAAATCATGTACCAATTGACGAACAATTTAGGTGGAGCTACCCACTAAGTGAGCACAGTAACTGAACAACGTTAGAAAAGTAAGGGAAAAAAATAGACTAATCTGCTAAATTCGTGGCACACGTCACACAATAAAAAGTGACAAGCTCGCGCGTAAAAAACAATCTTAAAAACAAATTGAGCGAGCTCCTGATATGACGTCACTCATTACCAATCTTTCATTATTACGCGGTTACCCGAAAATCATTGAGCTTGGCCAAAGTGGAAATTTTAAATCTCGATTTTGTGGCAAAAATGTGACGGAATCCGAATAGAATACTTTTCTAGGATTTGTAGAGATAGCAAAACCTAAAACGCGCTGCTCCTCATACAGAAACTATAATCCTAATAATCCGGATTCAGATTCCATGGACCTCTTTGCTTGCAGATTCATTAGATTTACAATCCTTTTTCACTTGGATTTTGCAAACGAAGGCAAAATTACTCTTTCGATTCAGAATCCCATGTAAGTAAATGCAATGCGTAATTTAAAAAAAAATCAATTTAAACTTTTAATACAATTGTTATATAAAAAACATAAGCTATAATATTTTATATACAGTCAAATCCCGCTTATAAGAACCTGGATATTTTCAATTAAACTAAAGAGGTTCTTGTATAAATGATACTTAAAGTGAATTTAGGCTATAACAAGGTTCTTAGAATAGCTTCTTTTATTTTTAAAGAAAATTGAATTTAAATAAACAGTTCATTACAGTTTCATTGAACCTAAAGCTGGGGGATTTAATAAACGGGACAAAACTTACTAATCTTTAACTTTGCCTTTACGAGGTCTTTTTCTTATTTTAAACCTGTCATCTATTTAATCTATTATTTCTAGATTTTGAATAATTCTTTTTATTTGAATTTTCTACATGTTATGAAGTTTCCGTTCAACATCATATAGAAATGTAAGCGTTGTAATTTCATATCATAGCTGATAAAGGCTAGTATGGCTAGCGGAAATATCGTACTTAGCATAACTTTAAAATTTCTATGTTTATACATTGGCTATTCCTTTTCATTTGTTAAAGTTTGTGAGCCTAATTTGATCAATTAATCGATCCAACGTATACCGGCGAAGTTGCCATCCAGTGATTAATCATTAAGTTAAACACACTGATTTCTAATTCAATATTTCCATCAACACTCAATTAACTTCGCAACCACCATCACCATCACTGTCTGCATCCTCAACGCAATAACCGTAGTTATCAATTGTTATCATATTATCGTCACCATCATCAACAGTATCAGTACCTTCTCCATTATTACAACTGTTGTTTTACCAAAGACAAGACCTCTGCTTTCCACCCACAAGGTGCCCAGTTCGATTCCTGGCTATACCGAGATTTTAGTCTTTATGTAAAATTCTTTTCCGTCTAAGCTAACTCAGTTTCCCAGCCTGGTGTAATTAAATGAGTACCAGCGTCGGCTGGAAGCTAACCTGTGATGGAATAGTTTCCAGTCCAGGGGAGAGTCAAAGACTCTCATCCATTTAAAGCTACAGAAACCGAAGATAAGCACCGGCTCCATGGGCCACTTTGCTCGGAAAAGTATTATTTCTTTTCAGTTTACAAACTTTGATGTTCTGATTAACAGGAATTTACTTTCGGTTTTTACCATCATCCTATCAATACTGTGTAATGTTATTACCAATATTATAACTATTCAATATATTTTGCATTAAAGGTGCCACTAGATTGTTAGATCTACTCATATACGCAACGGACCAAAGAAAAGTCAATTAATGGCATTTCTTCTTAAAAGAAGATTGGCGAGTTCCCTTTTGCATTCATCCTTTACAAATGGACAACTGTTAAGGCATTTTTATCAACAGCAAACACTCAAAGGTAAAACTAACGCCCTATTTACTACCTTCTTTTAACCGATTACTCACCTCATTTCTATGGATGATACTTCACGTACAAATATCTGTCATGCGCATTATACAAGACTGAGTGGCTTTGTCGTGTCTTCACTCGACTAAAAAACTCTAGTATTCTACTATAGAAAATAACGTTCTAGGCTTTGCATGGTGGCAAGATAGCCGCCTTTAAAAGTAAAGACTGTACTTCATAAAGACCCGTGGATAAAATGCCGTGTTATGCATGCAGGATCTGAGACCTACCAGCACAGAATTGATAAACAAGAATAATAAATGAAATCTGGTGTACAGCATGAAAATTATTTTATCAGTGAACCAATACAAATAGGCTTACGAAATAAGCTGGCATCTGCAATTATTAGTATTATAGTATTAGCATTAGCATTAGCATTAGTATCAATATCCGTATCTATATCAGCATTATTATTAGTATTAGTATTAGTATTAGTATTAGTGTTAGTATCAGTATCAGTATCGGTATCGGTATCGGTATCGGTATCGGTATCGGTATCGGTATCGGTATCGGTATCGGTATCGGTATCGGTATCGGTATTGGTATTGGTATTGGTATTAGTATTAGTATTAATCATTTTTGTATATTTTTTTTTCGAAACACTCATATCTGTGTAATAAAAAGGAAATTACACGTTGGCTTTAACATATGAAGTTTATCTTCTCGTAGAAATTTTTTTTTTCACTCAAAAATAAACTTCATATGTTAGCGCCACCGTGTAATATCCTCTCCATATTTTTTCCCCACTAGTAAAAAAGGTTTTTGAACGACACCAGGACGAAGTTATTCAGATTATAATACCTTCAGCAAAAGTGAGCAAATCATTTTCGCTGCGCAAAGATTTTCTTAGTTCGAATGGGAAGTGCTAAAAATCTTTGTTAAAATTGCTATCAAGTTTGTATTTTTTATCCACTTCAATGCTTATTCAATGTTTGTATTGTGTGTAAGGTGGCAGTCTTTGGTTTTAAGAGGATAAAATTATCGATTATCACAATTTACGTTTGATTCGAATGAGTAGAAGACTGGAACCCAACTAGCTTTGTATTATGAAAGCAAGTATTTGTTTTTTACGTGTATTCTATGTAAATCGTGAATCTAAACCGTTCAAAAAGCCAAATTCCTTTACATACGACCATTCTATGCCAATTTTTTTTTTATTAACTATGTGTTTGGTTTTAGGGAGACCTGGAGATGTTTTTTCCGTGAGTAGTGGTCGTTTTGCTTACTCGACCGCATCATCACGTGATGAATATATCGTCAGTTCCCCTCCGCTTTCTCTTATTATCTTTGATAAAGACGGAACATTGGTCGACTGCAATTCAATTTGGTTAGATTGGCTGGAGGCTCATGTTATTGAAATAGAACGAGCAACTGGTCTTCACCTTTCCAGTGAGTTGTACAATACCGCGGGATATTGCCCAGTAAGTGAAAAATATCACAGCAACTCGCTCCTGGCACAAGCTACAGTTAGCGATGTCCAAAACGCATTTAAAAATGTTTTAGTTCAAGCAGGAATTCCCGAACCAACAGCGATGAATATCATCCGGGGATGTTGTCCTAACTTCAATTCTGGTGACTCGAAAAACCTAAAACCATTAGGCAACTTAACACACATTTTTGAAGAACTCAAATCTAAAAATATCAAGATAGCGATTTGTACAGCGGATTCTCGCAACGGTACAGAATCTACGTTAGAGAATCTTCAATTATCACATTTGGTTGATAAGATCGTGTGCGGCAATGATGAAACCGCTGTACCCAAACCTGCTCCTGACAACGCATTACACATTTGCGATGTGTTACAAGTTTCTCCAAATCGAACTGCGGTTATAGGAGATACCTTAGCCGATACGAGGATGGGACGCAGTGCGGGACTGGGACTAGTTATAGGTGTGCTGAGCGGCGCCGGAACAAAGAAACAGCTTGAGTCCCAAGCGGATTTAATCCTTAATAACGTTGATGAGGTGCTTGGTGTTATATAACACGGAGTGTCCCAAAGGGAGAAACTACACTTGTAGTTATTGGTGGGTTTCATAAGGTTCCAGTTCAGCGCACATGGAGGTCAGTTATACAAAAGAATCTTGTCAGAATCTAGTTTGAATCTCATTATTTGACCTCCATATGCCATTGTGTTATATTCTTGTGGGACTTAGTGAAATCCAAGAATATAGAGAACTGTTTAATACGTTTTAAGCAACTTCTGTTTTTTACCGAGTTGAATAACAGCCATATTTATTCTTATAAAAAAACGTACGTGGAATATCTTTAACCCGCGCTCACGAAAATAATATTTTTGCAATGAAAGAAAAAGTTCCTTATCAAAGTTAACAAAATATTTAGTCATTTTTAAAACAATGTCGAAAATTGGGAAATCTGTTGTTGACAGCCATAAGTGAATTTTTATAACTTCCCTCGCTCGTTGTGTTTTTGCACATTGATGAATTAATAATTTTATGCAATTTTGGGAAAGTTTGCAAAATATGGCAAATAAATGAGTGGAGTTATTGGTGGTCAAACATGTGTACATGTGATTTTAGTAATTCGTAAAGTAGTTCTTAGTAAATTTAACACCCACCGTAAATGTAATATACATCGTGAATGTATTAAAAATTAACCGTAAATGTTTTTTCATAAAGCGGTAATTTTTTCACAACTTGGAGGAAGCCAATCATATTCCTCACACCATTTTGGAATTCGTACTTCATAGTGCTATTAAAACACACTGGTAGACCAATCAAAACCTACGTACTATCCAAATTATTTTGTAAATCACTTTGAAGCTTAAAATGCTTATTTTTTTCAATTGTATAGAGCAAGCCGAGAAGACCGTTCATACGTCGATAATGAAACATTTCACTACTGATATAACTATAGTTATTCTGATGTTAACTCTCAGTTATACTCCATCAGTTCTGAGTACATAAATGTTTAGTTCTACCTGCTGAAAAATTTATGCTAATACTAATTAACCCTTTCAGTGCCAGTCAGTTATCAACAACCAACTTCTCCTTATATAACACATATAAAATATAACATTTGGTA
>JANCMA020103441.1:0-14911 GCA_024336925.2 Zoanthus solanderi
TAAAAGCAAAATGTTACAAATGAAAATTCTCTCTTACTCCATGAGAAGCCCGAGTTCACGCAGCTATGCGTCTTGTTATTAAAGTAAAATGAATAGAAATATTACAATTTAAACTGACCTGCAGGTAGCTTAGCTAACTGTGGCAGGCCAGTCTACAGAAACTGTGATAAATAAGATCTCTAAACAAACGTATCTTAAAATATCTTACTATATGAGGAGCTCTATAAAACAGCAAAGGCAAAATCTTACTACAGAATTCACAAGATGCTTATTTCAGAACTTTTTAAAAAAGCTTATCTGACGCAACATACCTTACATACTTAATAGAAATTTAACCAAACCCAAGAATAACTAGAGAATGAAATCTGTCAAACATCAAGCAGAAAGATATACGCAGATAACCTGAGAACTGTTAGGTCTTCCTAGAAGAACGGACGTTCAAGTACTCAAAACAACAACTAATTTTTTCCTTTTCTTAGTATTTTGTTCTTGAAGATATTTGCTCCTCAAGTAAGTTTGTAAATTCAAGTTCGAATAACATGTATGTAAGATCTATTCATTCAAACCCAGCGTCTCTAATCACTACACCACGCTGCCTTAACCACTTTGCCGATAAATAAATAAATAAATACAATATTTATATAGCGCTTATCCTAAAGCTCTAAGCGCATTACAAATAAATTTGAACAGTCGAGGGTTTAATATTAAAGCAGTATTTACTAGTAAAAAATTGGCCGAAATCTTTTCAACGAAAGAGAAAAAACCCCCAATAGTAAATAATCAGCGCGTTGCATGTGTACCGTTTCCAGTGCGTCTTGTGTGATGCAATTTGTATCGGGTATACGGCCCGTCACTTAAACCAACGTGTTGCTATACATAAAAGATCTGCTTAGGAAACATTTAGCATCTGAACACAATAGGGACAATGGTTTTCCAATCCATCACCTTTTTAAAATACTCAAAAAATGTAAAACAAATAGGGATGTTTAATTTATGAAATGTTATTCATAAGAGACATCACACTCAATGGAGGGAAGACTTGTTTCATACCTAACGCAAAATAATAATGAAACATGGTTAACAGATCACATCTAGGTTCACACGAAGACGGAATCTGTTTTATACTGAGGTTTATAAAATAATTTGGATAGTACTTGCGTTTTGATTGATCTACAAGTGTTTTTCATAATGCTATGAAGCACGAAAATGATGTAAGCAATATGGTTGGCTCTGTCTCAAGTTGCGTTAAAGTTACAGTTTTATGAAAGAAATTAGTATACATACTCGCTTCGTATATCGCCTTTCTCTTCGTTATGATGGAAAATAATAATTTCATAAAAGAAATAAAACATGTTCTCCGTGCCTTCATAGCCTGGTGAAAACCTCGGCAAAGTTTGTGAGAATTCTTGAGTCGGTGAAAACCCTCCACAGTGTACTGCGTCTCAGGTTTTCACTGATCTACTCTCGAGTTCTCCCAAATGTTCGCCTCGATTTTCACCGGACTATGAAGACATGGAGAACATATTTTATTTCTTAAAAGTACAGTCGCTGTTAAATGCTAATGTGCAAACAAACTTAATATACGGATGCATAGCAAGTTACAGAAGTACGGTCACTGACTCGAATGTGAAACACTCCAGTGCCAGCAGCCACTTTCCTTTCTAAACTTACTTGTCCACAAGACTCGTGCTGGTAAAACTCGATCAAACGGGCAATTGCTTGAATGACGTCAGCCTAAAAGAACCAATAGGAATTCATTCAAACGCCAATGTCATTACTGAAATATTACTAACAAAGTTATGTTTTCCTCAATAAAATAAACAAAATAATTAAATCTCACAACGATGACTTTTAATAAGCAGCTCAAGCAAACATCACAATTAAGATCACAAACAGGCATAACCGACACCAGTCGTTCATCTACAAAGAAAAACATATGACAAATCAAACTTAAATCTAAGTGTAACTTATATACACTAACCTAAGCGTTCTCTTGGTATATTTTGCTGAAAGGCTATGATAATTCAGCTCTGGCTGAAAATCGATTACATGCTTTCGAGTTTCCATAAACGGCGCTAATTATTCGACCATGGATATACCTAGATTCATGCTAACAAAAGAGCAAATTAATCTATAAAATAGCACCAAAGGATGTGATCGTCTGTACCTGTTTGTTGAGAACAATCACTGCAGCCGTTCCGAGGCCAGTCTGCGCATCAACTAATGCATCAAAATCCATCATCACATCATCACATACGCTGCAAAGAAACGAAAAGTGATTCAATGATTGTTGAGTTTGTAAATTGCTGCTATTAATTAATTACAATTCTAGTTGTAAGAAATATCTATATAAGTAAAGAATTAACCCCAGATCTAGTAATATATCAAAATATTGCTCATTAATGACTAATAAATGTTATTATCTGTAACTGTACATCTACAGATTATCTAAAAAGTTTCTAATTAGGACTGCACAAAATAGGAATAACAACTTGAACTATGTCTCACTAACAATAAATTCGAGTAATACACATCAAGTTTCAGAGTAGTTTTACTAAGTTTCTTTTGTTTTTAACTTTCTGCTTGCATTTCTTGACTTACGATTTTGGAATAAGTGGGGTCGATGATCCACCAGGAATAACACCAAGTAAGTTGTCCCAGCCACCTGTAAAACCCAACGAAAAAGCAACCACTGAGTCACATACAATACTTACTGAGTAGCTTTAAAATACTAAAAAAGTGAGTGGATGCTGAGAAAGTACAATTCTAATCACAGTCATAAGTTTAGTAAGAAGCTGACATTTTTTGTCACAGCTAAACCTTATTCCATTTCAAAGCTTAGTGGCTCATTGGAGCTACTGCTTATATTCGGTTTCTGTAGTGTTAAGTGGATGACACACTCCTCCTGGATGATCAAAGACAGTAACTACTAAAATACAAGGTAACCAAACATTTGTCGACAAAATCTTCACGTGTAAAGGTGTATTATTGAGTTGCAAATACTTTTATTTCGGAGCTTGAGCACGTATCACTTGACTCACCCACTACTCCTCTAGCATGTTTCTCGATAAGCAGTTTAAGGGGAATTGACATTTCTTCTTCCACTGTACAAGGATTGTTCACGTGACCAGAAATGTTAAACAGCTACAAATCAAAATAAAGGGAATTGACAGTTGATCAAAACTTTAGAAATAGCTGAATCTAGGGAGCTCATAAATTAAGACAAATAAAATTTAAGTTTAAAACTTGAAAATTATTGTCAAGTAAATAATATAAAGAAACGTCTGCATTACCATAAAGTTTCTACTGTATTTATAAGATCTAAAATGTTCTAAAAATCTCAACAAAAGGCACCTTTTTAAGTGCCTGCAGCCTCTGAAAGTAGACATGGAATATAAAGACACTTGTTAAAGCGTGTGAATCTTGATTAGAACATTTTATTTGTGCGTTCTACCCAATCTTAAATTAGTATCAAGTTTGAACAATGTTTCAAAGTTTTGTGAGCTTCCATTGCCATCTGATGACTTACCTGGGCTTCCTGTTGTAGTCTTATGGACTCAGTTACCTGGAAATGACAGTGGCTACTGTCTATAGACACAGCAGCCACAAATATGCTAGGCTGCAAAACAGCTACTACTAAGCCAAACACAATACATTCCATTATTCCATTATTTCACACATTGGGACCATATTGTAAGGGGAACCATCTTCCTCAAAGTAATTTTTTACATTCAGAACTTGAGCTTTTCATCCATTTCAGAAACTGAGAAGCATAAGAAACTAGGCAGTAATGGGGGAAAATGACAATTAAACCAATAACAGCAAGAGAAGACAACTACAAATTTCTAAATGTAGCACTTCCTTACCTTTGTTCCAGTGTTCCTTGGTCTTCCAAATGATGAAAACCAATCAGAGCCTCTTCGGCAAATTGTCTTGGAACAAAACAAAAAAAATCTCAAAACACAAACTAGGATAAATCAGATCTGTTGCTGTAATATTGTCAAAACTTTTCAAACAACTAGTGTGCAAAAGGAAATTGAAATGCAACCTGATAGGCAGATGGGAGACACACAAGCAGATAAAAAATACTAGCAAGGGATTTTTATAATCAGAATGAAGTTTGGTTGAAAATTGAATGTTTATCAAGTACAGACGGGTTTTCAATAAGTTTTGAAGTAGGTGTTTAAAGTTCTGGAATAGATGGCAAGAAAGTGATATTTCTCATTTTCTTTGCAAGATATGAGTACTTTAGCTACCAAAGTAGGTGCTGATTTATGTCAAGGCGGTAGCCAAATTTGCCAGCTGTTGTCACCTTTTGAAAACCCTGACAGAGCTGGCAATTAAGGTGTTGGTTCTTCATTAAAACTAGAAACAAAGCAAACAGATGAACAATACACAGACAGGAAGTTGATTGTGTTGATAATGTACTGCCAGTGTTACATACTGAAGCCCTAAACTGAGTCAGATTTGGGAACCTTTCAGAAATTCATAAAAGATTTGATTGTGATGGGTACAGTACTTCATCACAGTTGTTAGAAACATCAGATTGTTCAACATTTCTCAGGACTACTGTAATACGGAATATCTAACATGCAACACAATCAGTTGACGAACACCTTGGTTCAAACATTGCTATAAACAGTAACCCTTGAAAAGTTTTTAGTAACTATTTATAGAACTCCTTGCACGTAACTTTAGGTCTGTATGCGAGTGACTTGTCACACAAGTGTGTGTCACATGCTAATTCAATTGTGTGTAAAGTGAGAGTTTGTCAATGTATGTATACAAGTAAAGTTTGTATAGGATGTGCATCAGAACACCTTTTATTGAGAACTGTACATTTTTAAGGACTTCTTTTGCAAAAGCTAGCATGTACTGATGTGAAGGCAAGTTGTTTCAGATTAATTAAAGGTGCAGATTTTGCAGGTTTAAGTGATGCGGTAAGCTTATAACTTGTGATTGAATCACATGTGACCTGCTTATGGAGGTAAATTTAAATCATTAAGTAAGTGTGCAAAAAGAGTAGATTTTAACATGTTAATAAAATCTAAATTGAAATACGATTAAACATCACCAGAAGTAAAGTTAAAAGCTGATACCTTTGTACAATATGAAGCTACAAGAAAAATTTACTCAGACAGTGTGCATCTTTAGTGAGTGCAACAGTAACAGGCTGTCCAATCAGAGCAGAACATAAATGAAGTACTTACTGGGGCAACTGCTACAGTTTCTACATTGGCAACAGTTGTCGGACAACCAAATACTCCTGTTCAGTATTGAAAAAGTAGCAAGAGTTAATCTTGACATCATAAGCTAAGCTGAATTGTTCACAAGTTGATTGATTCCAATCCTGGGTTAAGCCAAATTTCATCCACTGAGAGTAATTTCTTCACATGGGAAGATACATGGTGTTTCAAAGGTTCTGAATTTCCAATATTTAAAATAAAGATGTATGTGTAAGCCATACATTTCTAGCTCTAAGTTTATTTAATTATGACAGTAAAATACAATAATTAAAATTTTTTATGTACCATTATATTTTAACATTTCATTTAACAATTATTTATTATACACCTCCTAACATTTAAATGAATTTACAGTATTTGTAACTTTGATTCTAGACTGCAAAGACGTACGTTCAAAAACAAGTCTTCCGCAAAATATCTTTTGGGACATGGTGTTTGAGGAGAATGAGATGGCAATTTTGAGAAGAACTGAGAGAGTGATGGTGAGAGCAATGTGTAGTGCAAAACTGATGGAGAAAAGGAGGACAGAAGACCAAATGGAGATGTTGGGATTGAAGGAAACAGTGGTTCAGATGGCAAAGGCGAATGGAGTGAGATGGTACGGGCATGTGTTAAGGATGGATGATGGCCATGTTTTGAGGAAGGCATTGGAGTTTGAAGTGAAGTGTTGGTTTGAAGAAGGAGGATGCAAAGAATCGAGCGAGATGGAGAGTGGGAGTGGGAGAGGTTGCTGGCAGAGTGGGATAAATCCGGCCACCCTCGTTATGAGGATAAAACCGGATCAAAACTGGATTGATGATGATGATGATGATGTATGTATACTTAAAATTCTTTCATGAAACTGTAACTTCTCACAACTTGGAGACAGAGGCAAACATATTGCTCGCGTCATTTTCGTGCTTCATAGCGCTATGAAAACACACTTGTAGACCAATCAAAAGGCACGTACTATCCAAATTATTTTACAATATTTACTGATGCATGCTCACTTCATACAAAGAGGGCACAAGAATTTGCATTTTTGCTTTGTTTTGGTTCAGCTCTGAGTTGAATAATTTCTTCCCATGAACCATGACGATTTTATCTGTTTGAATTTTTTTTTGTTGTCCAGCAAGGTCGCATTAAGCGACCGAGCAGAGACAGCAATACTAATCAATGAAAAAGCAGACTACAAAGAAGAACCTAGGCGCGAGGAATCCTGGGTAGACTTTTGCAGTCACGAATGCGACCAGGATCCCTTGCGCACCACGTCAATGACGTTAACAAGGTGCACAATGATCGTTCTTTATTGTTCCGCTCAAAACTACAACCGACTGTACAGCCACAGCAATCATATCATGTCGGAAGGCTGGTAAATAATGTTGTTACTATAAACGTTCAACTTTAGCTCCTAACGGTATGAATATTTTCGTTTAACTAGAATAACTGTTTTATGTTTTGTTTCTAATTTCTAGTTTATCACTGACGACTTCTTTCTTTCTATCTCAATAAATTATATCTCTTGATATAAACCCTTAATTTTTCAATATTTTCAGTTGCTTTAACTAATGTTAACGTTCGAAACCTGAGCTTTGTACTCTACCTGCGGCGATGATTTGTTTGATTAAATTACTAATAATCTTTTGTGCGTGTTTCAGTAATACAGATATTCATCATCGAATGAATGGAAAAACGATATCACCTTTTATATAGCCTTCGTTTCCTCAGTCAGTTCTCTGAGAGGATCTAACATTCGAAAGGGCGGTGACTAAACATTTTAACTTGTAGTTAATTAAGTCACTAATAAGTTTTGGTGTTTGCTTTTAACAGATATTCATCATCGAATTCTGAGGTGGAAGAACTACATGATTGCGATGCAAAACAAATCCGTGATTCCTTCAACCTATCATTTTCCGTTTATTGGAAGACGGTGAGACACGAAAGTTTGGGTAGCAAATTATATAACTTGGTTGCTTAGTGTATTTTGAGCGCTACTCCTTGCATAACTCATTATTTGATCTCTGTATCTCTATATATGCAGGGCATTTGCCTGATGCGGGAAAACGGAAATTATGCGGAAATAAGTCGGCTTTCTGATTACGCGGAAGAATTGGTCAATTACGCGAAGAAACTGGCAGATTTCGCAGAAATTCAGTTTTTTTATAGAACTGCTCTTAAAGCAAGCAATAGTTGCGTTTTTTGGGTATATTCCCAATAAGAAACGAAGCCGTATGCTTACCAACAAGCTGCTCCATGCAGCAGCACGTTTTTTGTAAGAAAGATACCAACTCACACTCTCACCGCCTGTGATGCAGATTGGGCCCCAATTGACTACTACAGGTTTTTTCTGCCGTTTGTTTAATTGTTTATGTTTATGTTTGTTGCTGTTTTTGTTTTTGTTTGTTGCTATTTTTGTAGCAAAAAAACAAAAAACAATGGCATCAGTGACAAATCAATCATAAATTCTCCCATTGTGCACAGAGTAAACGGATAAAGAAACAGAGATTTTATCGCAAAAAAAAAAAAAAAGTAAGCCACAGACTGACCTTTAGTTAAGGTTGAATGTAGTTGGCTGAAGGAAGTTTTCCTCAAACGAAGATTGACGTTGTACTGACACAAGTCCGATGTGAGGAACCCCAGGTGGCAGGGTGGTATGTGGGATTGTTCGATGTTTTCGTTATTTCGAAGAAGATAATTTGCGAAAAGTTTCAACAGTAACTTCACAGGGAAGATGTTTAGTATCTCAGTGCATTAACTTTTGCAATTTTTCAATATTGCGTGGAAATGCTTTCAGGATTCAGGGTATGCAGATCATTTTGTCGTAGGATGAACCACGGCTCCACGCAGCTGCATAATGTCAGATGTCCAGTCAATGGTGGACCGAATCGACCAGGGGCAACCATTACCCAAATTTTAGTTACGTACAGCTTCGTAATATCAGATGCCAAGTCAATGGTTGGCTGAATTGGCAGGGAAAAACAAATTATCCGAATTTTAAAGAAAGCAGTAAAGCTTGGATAAAGCTTGGTTTGTTCAATTAAAGAGTTGCTAAAAGAACAACTCTCATGATGAGTTATGTTTGTTGACGAAAAACATGAATAGCTAACTGTTTTGTGTGGATCGAGACCCGTAGCGTTTGATCAAACCCTTGGTTGCCCTATTAACAACTAGAGACTTTTCTATACATTTTCTAATCAAGGCCATTGCTTACATTTAATTGGAAAGGAACATAACAATATATGTATATTTTTAAAGGGAAGCTGAACCCCCAATTATTATTTTGTTATGTTGGCGAGCATATATTTGGGATTGCAAAAAATGTAGATTTTAGAGAGATCGCCAATCTGTATTTTGAAAAAATTATTACAAAAAGAGCTAATAAAACCCTCAATAGGGCGCCATTTTGCACTTTAGGCGGAGGTAGCGTGGAGGAGGCAGCGTGGCTCAGTGGTCAGAGTTGGGGCTTTGAATGCGGAAGACCCGGGTTCAAATCCCCGGGTTCAAATCCCCGACTGGGACTGTTGAATGAATTTGTTCTCGGTGATCCCAGGGACAAATTCACTATGCTTTGTAAATAGCCAACTGGTTTGCCTTCTACCATTTGGGATTCTTAACTGGAAGAGAGGGGGATTTTAACATGACACTGAAAAGCCCCACTGAGTTGTCATGTAATTATTATTATTTTATTATTTTATTTTATTTTTCTTTAACTCGGTCTCAGAACAGTTGCCTCTGCGGACATCAAATTGAAAATTCATGCTGTATTTAGCGCTGGAAAGTTTAGCGAAATAATAAAGTGGAGACATTATTTGTATTTTCTAAAGCTATATCTGCTTAAAATTCACCTTCACAAAAGGCTTGCAGCTCGTTAAAAAGAAAGGAAAGTAGCGTTTTGACGTTGTGATGTTTTCACTAACAACCTTATTAGATCGCAGGCACAAGTATGGCATCTCCCTTAGTCAAGATCTAGCAAATTTTGTTATTTATTTCTAAGGACACGGATCGAAAAGTTAGTATAAAAAACATGTTTCTTGAATCCCAAACAAATTTAGTTTAATGTATCAAAAAATGATTTGGGGGTTCAGCTTCCTTTTAAGTGTTAAGATAAAATTTGAAAATGAAAAGATAAAAAGATAATTCGTGTTTCTTTAGAAGTGTTATATTTTTATGCTGTCGTTACTTTCGTTCAGAACCTTTCTAACGGAAGGCATGAAGTACAATCTGAAGATGATCTTGTTCTGGGGCCCCGGTTCACCATTTCAAGATTACTGGAAACTAAAGGATGAATACAAGAACAATAGCAACAGGTATAGCAATGACTAGTCAAGCCTGTAATCAAAGTTAGTAGAGTCGAGTGGTTAGGAAATGTGATGACTTTCTTTGTTACATATTTTTGTTCTCCTTTTCCCTATTGAAATACGACGTTGACCTGCAGAAATAACAAAAGACTTTTAGATGTAGATGACAAACGGCCATAGACTAATGAAGCATCACACCTAGAGCAAAAGATCCTAACCGTGACCGTGCACACGACATGGAACAAAGAAACATTGTAATCTTCTTTGTAGTTTGCTAAGTTTCCGATCAACTTTGCTGCAATGTACTAAATAGATATTATATATTTTTCCGTATATGTCTTTTTAATATTTTGCCGTAATACTGATATTTTATCTATTTTGTGTTTTTCATACAAATATTTCTGTTTAAGTGTTTTAACACTTAAAAGTTGTTAGAATGAACTGAAGAGTAGAGATAGAAAAAAAAATTTACCGATGAAATTAAACTTGATAAAAACATTCAAAACTCAAGCTGAATGATTTAGAGACTTGACTTTCTTTTTTTGTTTAATTTGCAGACGTGCTCTTGCTGCCAGGTAAGTTTACATGTTCATCATTCCTACAATATCATCAGATTTCGGATGTTCTGCAGTTCTCAAGTGATCTTGTTTGAATGTGCATTTGTTTGAATTTCTTTTTTCAAGAGCTTATTATTTATCATCAACCTTTCCCATCCGACAAGTTTTGGTTTTAGTCTCCGAAATGCCGACAACACAACATTCAAAATACTGAACAAGGTTCTTTCAAGGTTGAAAGATTTATTTGTGAAAACTAAGAAGTGCGTACTAGAATTCAAGTTCCTCCAGTCTGCAGCTGTCAAGAGTCTGCATAATCGTGATGAACTAACATCAAACGACTAGGGAGTAATTAGACCACAAAACGCAAAAGTCGCGCGAGCACATACTCTCCTGAAGATCAAACTGTTTGACTGACTCCCAAACTTTCGCTCTTTTGTGTATATTCCATCATTATTAAGCCCACTCTCTACCCTAAGACCATTTCTTCGCTACTTTTAGTGATATTTTTGATGATATCTCTGTCATTATTTTGAGATGTGAGAAAAGCGATAATCGCAATCACAGAGTGAATGAAAAGGAAGCCTCTTGAATATTTTGAAAATTTTTGGATGACATTTGAGGGAGGAGATAGATTGTGTAAATGTTGTTTTTTTTAAAGAAATTTGAGTTTGAGGGAATTTTAGTGAAATTTGAAAATTAATTTTAGAGTTAATATTTGATAGATGGCCGCCAAACCGTCCCCTAACCAAAGTTACACTTTTGCGTGGTTTGGAGGGACGGTTTGGCGATTGTCCTCAAAATTCTTCTAAGTCATATACTTCTTTCAACTCCTTCACTATTCACCAAAATTTAGGGTAGAGAGTGGCCTTAATCTACATTCCAGATTCATGATGCACTAGTATTCGTTCTGTGTTCAGTCGTATTATCATAAAAGCATGAAATATATTTTTAGGTTGTCCAGCAGGATTTTCTGGCTCGCAGTTGCCAATTTCCTTTTGTGCCCTTTCATCTTCATTTGGGTCGTTTTATACTCATTCTTCAGCTATGCTGAGGTAAGTTGGCTTGTTGTAGACTTAATACTTGTTAGTATTAATAGCACTTTTCGCGTGCTGTGATTGGCGAATATCTTGCGCTATTTACCTCGGTCACTCATCCGTGAAAAAAATGGCTTCAAGGTTTTGCTTTAGTTTAAGGAAAAGAAATTCTTAAAATAAACGAGGAAGAAACCCCTTTAAACTCAAAGAAAGCATCAACGTTTGTTGTTTCAGTGTTTGATGGTATTTTATTTATTCTTATTCTTTTTTATTCTTTTTTTATTTTTTTGATATATAGTAAGTTTAATACTCGCGCGTGAGATGCAGAAGACTGGTTGTGAAACTTGTTTTTGTCCAGATTTTTGAAATTTTTTGAAATAAATGATTTTAAAAAATGCTATTCGCCTGCTAGTTTAATACTGAAACAATTATTAGATGCTCGGTAAATATCCACCAATAGTCACCTCCACTTCTGTCTATCTAAATAAATACTTTGTTTAACGTCATTTGAGAAGGAAGTGGTTGCCATTCTTTCCAAGGCTAATGTTTAATCGCTCGACAACTCAGATCTCTTGCGTGAAAGTCTACTGAATTTTCAGAGGGAGGAAAGCCAGAGTTACCGGAGAAAAACCCTCGGATCGAGTCAGATTGAGAACGACAGACCTCAGTCCACGCGCGAAGCCCACGACTCGACCCCGGGTTTTAGGCGTGGGAGGTACGACTGTTGAACACTACCTCAACCTGACTTCCCTAAAGGAGTTTTTCAGTTGCCTTAATTATCATCCATCTCTTCAGTTTACAAACTGCAACTAGGAGAGGGCTGGCAAGTCTTTTGGGGACACTCCCTCAGAAGAGCTATAAGGTTGTGTCCACCTTGTGGAGGTTATCGATATATTGTTCGTGTTAGTAGTTTGAGGTTTCTGATTTGTAGGCGTTTTGTGAAATAGAATTTGATATTAGGTACTTTCCAATAGTTTTTAAAATTAATTATTTCAAATGATATGTCAAACTTTTTCGTATGCAATTCCCAGTTTTATATATTGTTTTATAAAATATATGTTTATAGCTATACACTAGCGCGTGAAAATAACTACAGTTTGAAGTGAAGGGCAAGGGGAAGCGAGGACGGCCAAAGAAGACGTGGAAGACGCAAGTGGAGAAAGAGAGCAAGAGTGTTGTTTTGGAGAAGGAAGATGCCATGAATCGAGCAAGATGGAGAGTGGGAGTTGGAAAAATTGCTGTTAGAGTGGGGTAAATCCGGTCACCCCCGTTTACGGGGGATAAACCCTGATCAAAATTGGATTGATGATGATGAAAACATGCAATCCTCTTCGTTTTTCAAGGCGAACAGGGTTGCAATGTGGTCTGTACAACTTTGACTCTACCAAAATCCTGTTTGCTTATCTCTAAACTTTTGTATCTACTACGCCTTCCAGCAAGTTTAGTGACACCCTACAACTACCCACTGTACTTTGCTTGCAATACCTTGCATTTGTCGCATAATGTTTAATTTCTACAGTTTTCCTTTCGTTTGATCAAAGTTAGTTGAGTTGACTGGTTAGGAAACTTGGTCACTTTCTTTGTTATATGTTTTTGTTCACCTTTTCCCTATTGAAATATGACTTTGACCGTGCACAAATAACAAAAGGCTTTGAAATGTAAATGAGTAAGCAGCCAATAGACTAATTAAGCATCACACCTAGAACAAAAGATCCTAACCTTGACCGTGTACACAACATGAAACAAAGAAACATTGTAATCTACTTTGTAGTTTGCTAAGTGTCCTAACCAGTCCACTTGTATAACTTTGGTTTAATAAAAATGACTTTTTAATTCAGTCATTGCAACTCGTTGGACATTTTTTCTGTTTTACATGAAAATCATGTTTTCACATGAAGCAGAAATTGAGGTGAGATTTTCTATAGTAAGATGTATTTTTCTGATAAAATACCATAACACAAATTTAAACTTTGCCGTAAATGTTTTCTGTCTATACTAAGACCAAATTGTTCTTTTCTAGATGGTGAAAAGGGCTCCAGATACATTTGGTGCTAGAAAATGGTTAGTTTATGTTAACATTTTTTCATATATTCTGAAATCTCACTGTAACATCAAGGTATTTCCTTTACAGAAAATTTATTAAGAATTTTTAAGCCTTTGTGCACCAAACTTTGTTACTATATCATTGGACAACAGTTTTATTCCTAAGTATAGAGCAAAATTTTGCTGTCCTTAAAGTGACTAGCTACAAATCAAGATAAAAATCACTAAAGCGCCGTTGTGTCCCGTAATTTGTACTCGTTGACTTGTATTCTGCAGGTTAATTTTCACTCTTTCTGTAAGAAAATACGTTTGGTCGTAAGAGTTTGTCTTCTTTTGCCGTGGGAAATTGTCTTTGGCCGTGGGAAATTGTCTTTGGCCGTTAGAGTTTGTCGCTTGCATTTAAATATTGTCCGTTTTGCCATTAGAGATTGTCTTTTGCCATTACTGCTGCTGGGTCACCATAAGATAATGAATGTTATTCGTATCTTCGATACCATCATAATTTTGTTATTATTTGAACTCCCCATACAAATAAACTGAAGCAACATCCCACACAAACTACTTGTGGTATTTATTGCGTTCGACGTCAGGAGAACGCAATCATAATCTTGAGCAGACGGAAAAAATCTCGATTTTGTGGTTGATCCAAATCGACGCCATCTTGGATTTCTCCGAAAGGGTCTGGGTGCGGGTGCAAGAGCCTTCCAGAGCAAAACACTGACTTTGAAAATAGTTTGTAACTAAAAGACAAGAGAACAGTTTATTATTTGACTTCTTGTTTGTGCGTTAACAACTGTTTTTACACAGGACTAACTTCAATCGCTCTAGCACGGTGCTAGAAAAATCACCATCCTATCCAACCTTTAAACTATCGAACGCACTTCACTAATATATGATTACTACTAGTTTATTTAATATTACTCTATTTAAGCTATTCATGTAAATTATCAAGATGCACTTAAGGAAAGCGGCAGTCTACACAGCCGAAAATTTGTAAAAACGTTTTAATAATGTAAATTAATTTTATATTTTTATGAATATTATTATAAATAATTAATTTTCTGCCATTACCTCTCCAGTGGTACAGGGTACTGTACATGTGCTGTACTTAAAGCCATGCATGCAGATATGAGTTACATAATTTATTATACAGCTATTTCCATTAACGTTAAAAAAATAAATTCATCAAAAAATGAACTATGCCTCGCCCATACAGTGAAAATATACAATGGCGAGCCATTTGAATGAAAGAAGTTTTAGAATATCAAGTAGATGAGGTAGCAGCTGCTTTGAGGATGTCACCAAGAACAGTTGAGTGATAATTATGTCTTAAGAGTTTTAAATTTTGGAGAAGTGAAAGCAAATACCATCGGAAGACCAATAAACAGTGTGGCCATACACTCACATGTGGAATTTTTATCATGGAAGCAGTGCTTGGACACCCCGAAGACTTTATCAAAAATTGCGCACTATGTGTATACTGAAACGGGATCAGATTTTGCGTTAGCAAGTATTTTCTATTATATGAAACAAAATCGTTTCAGTCTAAAAGGTTTGAATATTTATGATTTGGAATCAATTTTTCACGACTTGTGAAACATTCAATTAACCTGGAATTTTCTTTATTGACAACGAGCAACCGAGGCCAAGAGGCCGAGGTTGTGAGGCGTCAGAATCATAAACTTGTCTGCTCAGCTAGAAGTGTAAGGTAAGGTAACAATAGGCTGGTTGTTGCAGCCAATCACAGAGCAGGG
>JANCMA020103543.1:0-14911 GCA_024336925.2 Zoanthus solanderi
GGGTTTCGAAAGGTAAGTGAAAGATTTTTTGGAGGGATTTTGTTCTGCCGGTTTGACAGTCGACCGATGAAGTTTCCATCCTTCCGATTTCGGTAAATGAGTACCAGTGTTTGCTGGGAGCTAACCTGCGATGGATTTAATAGTGTCGCGGCCAGGGGAAGAAACTGAAACATCAAACAAACTCAGGTCACGTGATTTTTTTGTTTTGTTTTAAATTTGGATATGGCACTGAAACTCTTTTCAGTTAGAATGTTTGGAGCTGAAATTTTTCCCCTTGGTTGAAAGAGCTATAGATTCAAGCTAGAATCAAGCTAGAATCGTGAATCAAGCTAGATTCACAAGAGCTGGAGAATGACGTTCCTAATCACGTGACTTGTTTAATACTGTAACTTCCGTCAGTTAAATTTTACAATCAACACTACTGGGCCCGGTCGCTCGAAGGGTAGTTAATTCTTATTACTCAGAGTTAAATTCGCTAACTCAGAGTTAAATTTAACTCTGAGTTAAGCTGTGAGTTAAATCGACATGAAATTAACTCAGATATTAAGGTTAGCTAACTCAGAGTTTGTTTGGGTTTAACCAACGTTCGAGCAGCAGCATTTAAACTCAGGGTTAGTTAACTCTGGGTAAATCAAATTAACTTTGAGTTAAAGTTAACTCACTTTCGAGCAACCAGGCCCAGGTGAATAAAAATGCTAATCTAAGCGTGCCGTGTTATGACACTATACTAGTACTTACTAGAAACGATATTCAGATCAGATAAACCTGACAATACACATTGGATTTACACAATGGACAACTGCGTCTCGAGTTTTCATTGATCTGCTCTCAAATTCTCCCAAACGTTCGCCTCGGTTTTCACCAGGCTATCAAGGTAAAGAGAACATGTTTTGTTTCTTAAATAGAAGTTATTTATCTTGGAAATTCTGACTTTACTTTTACAACTTAATGATTACTTACGTTTGTATACCGGAAAGAAAAGTCAAAAATTATTAATTTGCTGGTAAAATATACCTGTTATATTCCAAGTCACATGATGCTGTTGCATGCCAGTTAATACATTCATCTATTTAGTGTAAATTAGGGAGTAAATTAAACAAAAGCCATACACTGGAGCAATCTTGGTAAAAAAGTATTAGCAAAGAGGCTCTCTTCCTTTACATAAAAAGAAATATTAGTTTTCGAGAAGGGTTGCTGTTGGAGGATTTCAGTTTTTAATATAAGCTCTCTTGAATAGCTGCTAATATTGGGAGTAACGACTTGTGAGACAGAATACCTATAGTCCCTTTCTGCATCCCATAAAGGCACAGATATACGGGTCTTTTCTTCTGATATACATCTAACTGTACTTGTCAAATTTACATTGTAGTTTCCAACATTGTAGGCAACCATATTTACATTATCATATGCATCACGGAAACTGCAAGAACTAAATACAATATCTTCAACCTTTCGCTGCCTAGCGTAACTTTTTAATTTCTAGCATTTTTGCATTCTGACATTTTCTAACCTAGTGCACAATATTGGATCCATTCACAAAGCACGTAAAAGATCTTGGCTGGGTTGTTCAAATGTGGCTAATTTATTCCTGAATTAAGCAAAAATTACTGCAGTAATTTCATCTCTATGGAAAAGATTACAGTTTTTATAAACTACCTTTCAATTTTTCCTTGGAAAAAAACTTTTTAATCTCAAATTCATAAAGATCAAAGCCGTCTCTGTAAGGTTGGAAACTATGAAATCATAGGTTGAAAATTAAAGCTTGGGTTAGCGGTAATCGGCTTTTGAACACTGAATGGGACCATTATTCTTAATGTTTTTACAACTCGGTAAAAAATCAATAGAAAAGTTTAATTGTAAAGTTAAGCTAATATAACTGATTAAAGATTTATTTTATATTGGCACAATATCATTTTCCTGAGCAAAAAAGTACCGAAAAACTGAAACGAAACTCTTTTGATCCTATTATTAATTTCCTTTTTTTGGTCACATGCTGAGCACACTCATAAAAACTATCCTCATCATTTTCTGGATTACACAGTTTACAGAAGTTTTGGCTGTTTCCACTTCGCTGTTGTCTTTTACTTTTAACAAGACAAATTTCGTTAATGGGGATTCTTCAACATGATAAAAGGGTGATTCAAATTTTTGTGTTGCTGTTTAAATGTAGTGATTACTGGAAATAAAGTATAGCTTTGTTCTTATTTGTATTGACCTTTTGGTAGATTCCGCTCTTTTGGTGCTTAACTGAAAAATAATAGCTTCTATCTCAGTAATTTGGATAATAGGGAGGCATTGCCAGAGAAAGCACCATTGACATTTAAACAAAAAAGTATAATTAAATAAATACGTTATGCCAAAAAAGAGATGGAACGATCGTTTCAAGCAATCATGGCTATTGATACTTTTAAGTAATGTTTATATGACGATACAAAATGAAAGTGATTTTTAACTCCACATTGAGATAAAATAACTTATGCCAAAAACCTGTGTGTAATGATCCTTATAAAAATCAGAGGGAACTGTAAATGAGTCGTGGATACATCAAACTTGAATTATCTTGCAAGTAGTTAAACATCCTTTTACAGCAACACATTTTTGGATACAGTGTAAATGACTTGGAACTATTTCGAACTGATGGTGTTGGGTGAAAAGTAATGAGATTTTATTTTGATTCTAAAGTTAAAAAAGAAACTTTTTCATGTGACTGTTCTTCAGCAGTTGCGTCATACAAGTTAAATTGCTTCTCGAGTTGCTTGTTGCAGCATTTGCCATTACTTCGTTAAGTAAATAGAACAGTTCCGGCATTGTTTCAGAAAGTCGATATTAGTTCGTCTTACGTTGAATTATCGATTTTTTTTACATCATTAACAAGAAAAGAGGTCGGTGGAAGCCAGCAGCAGTAACTCGGTAAAAATATATTATGTAGTTTTCAGAGTATTAGGGAACAGCACCAAGAGACCGTTTTCATGTTAACGGGTCAGATGTTTGAAGTGCGCGCCTTGACAGCTATACTAAGGATAGATCTCCGAAGGTGCCAAATGGCTCGCTCTGCGCTTTACATTAGTAAATCGGTCTATATATAGCTGGGATTAACATATTAAACTTGAAAATCCGCTCCTAATGGTTCTAGGATAGACGGAAAAAGGTACAGCTATTCGATCATTCTAGTAATGTTGGTGTGCGTGCTTGTTAATTTGATTGACTGGCTAAATTTTTTTATTGTTCTAATTGTTGTCGCAGGCCAGTTCACATAAACACTGTATGTGATGTTTTTGTTGACCAGCTGATTTTTGGGCGTCAGCAGCTGTGGCCAGGGACATTCAAATGTGGTGGCATTTTCTAATAAGTATAAAAATGGCTTTTCTTTTTAAGTTAAACTGTTACATTGGCATTTGTTTAAAACAATGTTAAAAGGATGCACCTAGGCCTCCATTGATAGACTATAGAGCTTCAAATAGACCTCGGAGTCGAAATTCCGATATGGCTGTGCGCTTATATTAGTCTAGCTGGGAAGTGGGTTGTTGCAAATATGGCAGTCGATCTATAATTTAGAAAATTAAGGTACCTTTAAAGTAACTAGTTATAGTTGAAACTGAACATCATAAGATGTATTATAGAGACGGGCTTGCACATTATTTGCTAGAGAATTAAAAGTTATAAATCTGTTAGGCTCTTTTTACTTCAGATATCATGTAAACCATTAACAAGAGAAGAGGTCGGTGGAAGCCAGTAGTACTAACGCGGTAAAGACATATTATGTAGTTTTCAGAGTATTAGGGGACAACAGGTGCACCAAGAGACCGTGCTCAGTCATGTTAATGGGTCAGATGTTTAAAGTGCGCGCCTTGAAAGCTATACTAAGGATAGATCTCGGAAGTTCCCATATAACTTGGTCTGCACTTTACATTAATAGATCGGTCTATATATAGCTGGGACTAAGACATTAAGCATAGGAAGTTGAAAATCCGCTCCTAATGGTTCTAGAATAAAGAAAATCGTAACTACTTTTCTTTTTTGGCCATCTCAGTTTCATTAAAAAATATATGCATAACACAAACGGCGGTTACAAACATCATGATGGAAAAAAGAGAGAATAAAGAATAAAGAAGAGAGAAGAAAGCTATTATATTAATTTAGTATATAACCCAATCATTCTAGTAGTTATGGTGTGCGTGCTTGTTAATTTGATTGCCTGGCTAACTTTTTTTATTGTTCTAATTATTGTTGCAGGCCAAGTCACATAAACACTGTGTGTGATGTTTTTGTAGACCAGCTGATTTGTGGGCGTCAGCAGCTGTGGCCGGGGACATTCAAGTATGGTGGCTTTTCTAATAGGTATAAAAATGGCTTTTCTTTTTAAGCTAAACTGTTACATTGGAATTGTTTAAAACAATGTTAAAAGTGTGTACCTAGGCCTCCATTGATTTATAGACTAGAGCTTCAAATAGACCTCGGAAATTCCGGTCCGAGTTTTGTTCCTTGCGATACTCCATGCAAGCACCGCGCTGCTTCTGGTTTTTCGGGAAGTCGATGACCCAACTCACAATCCCTGGGGAAAGTTCTCAGTTCTCGAGCTTTTTAGCGAGGATCCCGTGATCAATCAGGTCGAACGCCTTTCTAAAGTCAAACAAGACTGCACGCACTGTAGCACCATTCCCATCAGTGTGTTTGGACCACGCATGAACCATACTTATCAGTAGGTCTTGCGTAGTGGAGGATATTGGCACTGTACCATATTAATTGTTGTCGATCTTTGCTGTTACCGTTGGTTTTATAAACTCTTCCACAACAAAGTTCTCAGCAATCCTGGAGAGGACTGGTGTGAAAGAGATAGTGTATCAATGACGTCGTGTTACATGTTTTCCTTTAGCTCAAGAAATAAAAACAGAGCGGAAAAATTACAGGGCAGGTTCTTAAACGAAACCGATGATGAAATAACCTTTGTTGAATGAGAAGGACATACAGCCAAAACACAAAAAATGCTACTAAATTAAAGGAAGTTTAATAATATTCCAAGAATATCTTAAAGGGAAAAAAGACATTGTAGCATTGCTGCCAAACTCTCAAGAAGAGTTCATTTTATAATTACGAGATTTAAATGCTCAAACAGCTATCACACATTACACAAAGCAATTAAACATTTACAGTTGCAAAGTGGACATACATTATAATTTAGCAGGTTTTCGTCGTTTGTATTTTAATCACTGAAGTGTAATTTCTCTGATTTTTAAACTTTCTGAACATTGAATTCTATTGAATTTGCTGTGTTTACTATATTTGTTCATTATGTCATGCTTTGTCCATTAAATTACTATAATTATTATATTATAAATTTGTTTTGTTTTTCTTTTTTCCCTTTCTTCAACAAGGGAGTTCTATAATGTAGCACCAGCAAATACCACATTTTAAAAATTTTCATTATCTGATTTCATTTCTATAGAATACAATAATACTTCATCCGTAAACTACATACTCTTGTCACACGTCCACGTGCATGGAAAGGGTGGAAATAGTATTCCAGATGGCTGGTCAAGCTAACCTTTGCAGCGAATATTGACAACATATCTCTTTATTTAGACATGTTTTATTGCTTCAAAAACATTCAGTATTTTTGCAATGGTAAAAAGGTTTATTCTTACGCAATGATTTCATAGTGTTGGCAGTTGGACAACTACCTACTTTTGATTATGCAAAAACCGCAAAGAAGTGCAAACCGTTGAAATAATTTAAACCGAATTTTTAAAGGAAAAACAATTTTGAAACTTTTCATATTATATAATCAAAATTTCAACTTTCTTTGCTAATTTTTCCGGATCTGTAGTCACTTGTTTGCTAAATTTTTTCGCCGCCCATTGCAAATCCTGAAAATCTTTCAACCTTGCAGTACTGCAGTTTCATTAAAATTGTAAAAAACGTACAATGCGAGTTGCAAATGTATATTGGGGATATTTTTCGTTATATATAATTAATTCAAAACAAACCAAGTTATCTTTATCACATTAATTCAAAACAAACCAAGTTATTTTTATCACATTAACTCAAAACAAACCAAGTTATTTTTATCATATTCACTTCGACGAAGGACAACAGTCCGAAACGTCAGTCTTTTAGCAAAATTCTTTTCACTACAATCAGTATATTTATAAGTGATACATTTATAAACCTAGTTATCTTTGTGCTCTAGTGAAAGAAGTAAGAAAAAAGGAACAAAAATCGTTTCTATAATCACGCAACAGTTTCAGGTTCTTCAATGCAGTGCTCGATGTAATCGAGTTCTTGAAACGGCTGAAAACTTACGGACCATCCCACATTCCCTTTTGCTTAATCTTACAAATAAAATTTTATTTTTGATCCTTAATGTTTTCTTCAATTATTTAAGTTAACGACTGCTATATATTTAGTTGTTGCATTTGGGTATGACTTGTTTTACTACAACTTTGACAATTTTCTAATAACTATGGTAGTAGCCTCATGCATGGGGTCCGCGATCCTCAACTTTCTACTTAAAAGTGGAACTTTCTTAAGCAAGACTACAAATATAATATGGCAAAAATGCAGATAGAGAGCATCTCCAATCAGACATGCATATGGTATTACCAGTGTACAAGCTTTTTTAATGGCGGGATTTGGCGTTTTACTTTCTCCTTTGTAAATTTTTGACACATTTGAAAATTAAAAACTGTTGATTTTAATACTGTGATCGCTTTAAGCTGTGTTGTTGTTTGGTAACAACAACAAGTTCAAGAGGGATGATATCGTACCACAAACGGTTTGGCGAAAACGCACTCTATTTAAAAAGAAACTTAAGAGTGTGTTTTCATACCGTAGTTAATAAGTATTGTGTCTCAACATGTGAACTTGCTACATTACAAACTTTGCCGACGGTCTGTAGGGTGAACAACCACTGATTTCATATTAATGTTCATCGAGTAAATCAAGACGAAATGCAATTGGATAGCCAAAAAAATGCTCTCTATCTCCATTTTTCTTTTTCTTTTTTAACTTTAAGGTCTAATAGAATTTGGGAGAAGTTTTTAGAATAATTAACAAGTATTCATAGAATTTGTGGTGAAAAGCGATTTCAATTTTTTTTTAAAATTTCGACTTAAATTGAAAAACACTGCAACATGTTATCATCTAGCTTTCATTCTACTTTCTGAAATCAAAAGAAATTCCTGAACCGTAGCATGCAACCAGATAATCTTTAATTTATCGTATCCAAAAAAGAAAACAAATCATTTGGATTGAAAAGAATCAAAAGAAAAACCGCATTCTTCTTATATTTTACAGTTTCCCACGGATCATTTTCCGGTCAAGAGTTGTCTCTTGTTGCTAATTCATTTTGAGGTTAGAGCACTTGACACACCTTTCCAAGTATTAGTTTTTTTTTTAAATCATGAAACAATATCGAGAAGTGTTAAACATTGAATTCTCCTTTTGTTGAATGAAAATATAAATATACAAGGTATATACGGATTTAATAACACAAAATGTTTTTGATCGACCCGATTATCTTGCATTCAAAGAATGCGGGCCTTTAGTTTAGAACGTGCATGGATACTTTAAATAAGCTGCGAATTAATATAAGTGATTCCGTTAGAGGAAAATAAAAGGATGAACGTTTATGTTTGATTATTTAATGTGGGTTTCATGTTTGCGATGTTCTTATTACTTTTAGGGTTCAGATTAGTGTAATTTTAAGTATTAAAATTCGATACTACACCCGCACTCCTTTACACTGAAGTTAAGATCATGTCGGCGTAGATCGAAAACGGTTTGTGTTGTAAAACTTATACCTATTTACCATTACACTTTGTATATCTTCATTTTTTTTTTAAATATAGAAAAAGTAAGCCCGTTCATGAAGCAGCATACTAAATCTCTGTTATTCTAGTATCGTTCAAATTGTCTTCAAATATTATTGATCGGCATTATATCATTAGGATGTTGCTTTTAATTATCATATGTATCAACGTATCACACTGAATGTGGAAACCTGTTGAGAAAGCAAGATATCAAATATTTGTTTTATTTTTCTAGTACTGTATCGTTCAAATTGTTTACAAATTGACGTTATATCATTCCATTGGGATGTTGCTTTATCGTGTGTATCAACGTATTACAAAGTAATACGCTTCTTATTAGCATAAAATAAGGAACGAAGAAAAATATTTAATTTTCAGTAATACTTTTTCATTATTTCTAATAATTTAAAAACAAACGAATCATTTATATATTAATGACCCTGCCTGCAGTTATTTTACCCGTGGACCGATAGAAAAAGTATCTTAGCTGTATTGGATTTGGAAACAAACATTCATCCTATAGCTCACACAGAATTGATGATGATAAGAGTTTATAACTGTTAAGATTCATTTTGGCCACTTGATTTTGAATCTAAAAGATTCGAAAACACCGATGCAAATATTGTTAATTTGACCGCGCATGAAGTGCAGCGATTTTAAACTCCACGAAAATGAAAGAAGCTTTTATATTTTCTGATAAAAAAATCGCTTTCGCTTTTAAACTTTGCAATTCCAATTACATTTTTTTCACAGCTAAATCAATTCACAATAGCTGTACGAAACAAGAGCAAAGTTAAAATAACAAGCTATTTCTGCTCATAAAACGGGTGTTCTGTTTCTATAATTAAATGAAGAGCGGTACTTGATTCCAAAATGATTAAAATGCATATAAAGAGTTGTAACTAACAGATCACGAACGCACCTTGAAGCTAACCAACTTCGTCTTTCAATCGTAACCACATATAATTTATGCAAAAATCAACGAATTATAAAGCTGTAATCATTGAATTTGTTTCTCATCTTTGTAGTATGCAGTTCTAGTACCTTCGACAGTTTTTGAGATGGGAATCAATGTTGTCTCTTCAAGTAATATATAAATATACTGAACAAAGCACAGTTGATCCAAGTTTCTGCCAATGTCACAAACGGTCTTTTCAAATCTAAACTGTATTAATCTCTTTTAACCATTCTTAAAAATCGAAATAACCATGTTGATTTGCTCATAATAATTGAGTTGTTTCCTAGGATTACTGCGATGAAGTTTCATTCAACCTTCAAATTGAACCACTAATTATTCTACATACACGAAATATGTCTATCCACCGTTAATAAATAATTAAGGTTATTGTTTAAAATATATAAAATAGTTATTTTTCTCTACTCTCTCTCTCATTTTTTGATGTAAAATAGATAATTGTTATGCTAAATATATTTTTAAGTCAAACTATTTTCCCTGTTATAACTTAATTTTTGTCATTGTAAACAATTAATCTACAATCAATTTTTATTATATTTCGCTACTTGCAGGATATGAACAACACATATAAAAAACTGCGATATTCTTCTTTGTAAATAGATAAATCTTGAATAAATCTTGAATTTTGGTAAGATCCCCGATTGAGGAGTTTGAATGAGGTCTTGGGTTCATGCCAGACCGAGGGTTAATGATTTCGCTAAACTCCCTTTCGCTACCTTGTCCTGAGGCAAAGCAATCAAGTTTTCCAATGGGATGACGGCTTGTTATGACTTTTGCTTTAAGTATATCAATGAAAATTTCGATGCTAAGCACGCAAGGTGATATTGACAAACGATGCTTGTATTGATAACAATTATACGGCATTGATGCGCGTGCGCACAAGAAAGTTTAAGACAGTATGCATGCTTTTCTTCATTTGTATGGAGACCGCTCAATTAAGTCCCACCAATCACGCATGGGGGTTAAATTTAAAGTAAATACCTCATTGTATTATAGTAAAGGTTGTACGACTGCAAGGACTTCTGGGCAGGCGCAAGGACTTCTGGGTTGGCGCATTCTACTAGAGAAGGGTAGGAGGGATGGAATCTGTCTGTACAACTTCGTTTTCATGTCAAGACCATTTGAAAAGTTTAGTGTGTCAACATGTATTTTGTTTAGTATCACAAAAAGCCATTTGCAAACTACCAATAAAACGGAAACACAACTGCAGAGATCACAGCACTTCCCATACACCTTTAATTACTACTAGTTTTATTTTGTTTAATACATTGACTGAACTGCCAGGACGCGGCTATACTTGGTCGGACCCGGACCAAAAGCACGTTAAGGCGCGTCTGGCAGCCGCTGTACGGTCCATACATGACTTCAGAGCATGGTAGCACCACAGCCAATTGGTATTAGCTGTGAATTGGTTTTGTCGAGGGAGGAAAACCGGATTGTTCGGAAAGAAACCCTGGGAGTCAGATTGAGATCGAACAATAACTCACTTGCACCCCTCTTTTATCCCTGGTTGGAATGAAGCCTGGGTCATAGTGATGGGAGTCATGCATTTCGCCACCCTGACCCTCTAATAACATTCTGATAAATGGCAACTTTCGCTGGAGCCAGAATAAAAATAAAAAGTTTAAAAAAACATTTTGACCCATATATCCAGTGGTCTGTATTTAATAAAACAACGATTCCACTTACGTCGTTGTTAAATATATATTAAATATACATTAATATAATAACAAGTGAATTAAGATAACCTTTGATACATTTAGCTGTTGCTTACAGCACTGTTTTGTGTAGAATTACCGAAATACTCAATAGACGAATAATGTATTGAACCAAAAATGCTAGAGCGTAAGTGAAAACATGGCATACGTAATCAATTCGAGTCGCGAAAAATTTTAAAATACAAGAGACTCATTAAGCCTTTACTCGTGGTAGGCGTGGGACCGGGGACAAATCCCAAATATGGCAGTCACTGGTCCGAATCGCTAATCGCGACATGAAGAAAAAAGAAAAAAAAATGGAACCCAAAAGTTGACTCGTGGTACCACGAGTAATGACTAAAGATAATTGGCTATTGTTCAGTTTTTGTCACAATAGATGTTTAGTGCTGTAGCAGCAAACTGACTTAAGTTTATGTCTCCTGTTTAGCGTTCAGAGACTTGGTAACGGATTATTCAATATTTTTGGTAAAAGCACAAGTTACATCTTTTAGTTTACAGTTTTAAAAATTGATACCTTGTACACGGTAGTGAAAAGAATTTTAGAGCTGACGTTTCGTACTGTAGTGCTTCGTTGGACTGTAGTGCTTCAACCAACATTTGTCAGTTTTTCATCATAAGCAAGAAAGGGATGCTACAAACATTCCCTTGCATCAGCCGGCGCAAATATGCCAAGCTTCGAGAAGGAAATCTCTGAAAAGTTACATATACAGGATCAAAAAACGAGTTTTGCTAAATGAGGCTATAAGTTAAACCACATTAACTGTTGCGACAAAATCCGACGGTTAATTTCGGCAAGCGCAAGAGTGAATCTCACTGGGTTTTCTGTCAGTCTTCGTTTAGTTTCCATGGATACAGCTTTGGGTCTCATGAAGTATTTTGATTCAGAACGTTGGTCACCAGTCTCCTCTTGCAGTTGGTGATCCTTTCTCGGCATTGCGTTCGTCTCCTCTTGAACTAACTTGAGCAGGGAAGCTGGTTT
Source organism: Zoanthus solanderi (assembly GCA_024336925.2). Classification (NCBI taxonomy): domain Eukaryota; kingdom Metazoa; phylum Cnidaria; class Anthozoa; order Zoantharia; family Zoanthidae; genus Zoanthus; species Zoanthus solanderi. Next base: position 11,482 of record JANCMA020103543.1, read on the forward strand.
GTGTTTTGGTTTATTCACAGTGAACTGAACAGATGGTGGAGACACCTTAGCCAGAAAAATCAAAGAAAAAAAAGGGAAAAAAAAATTGAAAATCAAATGCTCAGTGTAATATGGATCCACTTGGGCGGATATTCTAAATCTAAGCAAATTTGTTAGAGTGGACTGGTTAGGAATCATAGCAAACTACAAAAAAGGTTACGTTGTTTTTTTTGTTTTTCAGGTTGTGTGAACGATCACGGTTTGGATCTTTTGTTCTAGGTGTGATGCTTCATTATTCTATTGGCCGTCTGCCATTTACATTGCTAAAAGCCTATTGTTATTTGTGCACGGTCAATCTCGTATTTCAATAGGGAAAAGGAGAACAAAAACAAATAACAAAGAAAGTTGTCAAGTTTCCTAACCAGTCAACTCTACTAACTTTGATCTAAAGAATATGCTAAATTTAATGAAACGTTCTAAATCTAAGTATGTTCTAAGAATGTTCTTAATATGTTCTAAGTCTAAATACTCCCCATCGTATTCTAAACTGTCGAATGTAACGCACTACACAAGTACAACGAACAGTTAAGTCATGTGAGGTGTAGCTGGCAACTCCCTTTTGAGTTTTGTTGAAACATTTTCAAATATTTTTAATTTCAATTTTTTCCCTTCGACCCAAGTATTTTTTTTTTTGTAAACCAATGAGGCACCGAGAAATATTGCAAGCTATTCTCCAAATGTGGTTTCGAAAATGAATGATGTATTAGTGTTTCAGGAATCATTCTCGGCATAGCTAACAGGCTCAGGGTCCACGAAAGATATAAGTAAGGCTAAAAGCGTGTGCTTAAAACGATATCTAAAATGAAGAATGTGGCAACATTAACTGCAATAAGGAAGTTTTGTAGCATATGCTTACTGGTACCAAGTACTTGCAGCCGCTGAAATAGGCCCAAAGCATTGTGAGTGTGAAATATTATCAGATCAGGGTAACCTTTGGTTTCGTAAAGCATTTATCTTTAAGCTTCAAAAATTCTATCTTCTAAACCTCTAGAAACTGGGGAACTCATGAAAATTAAGAAATAGCTAAGCCAAATCCTTTACGATCCCAGCGGCCCATGAAGCATGCGCTAATCTCCGGTTTCTGTCGTGTTAAGCGGGTGAGAGTCTTCAATCAATATAAAGACAAACCAGTCCGCCATTCAGCTACGATCATGTACTTTATTTGCCAAAAGCGTTTCGGTTCATGCCCTCCTCAGTGACAAGTAAACTACAGCGTGGCAACGACAGCACTAGCCCATAATATATAGGTATAAAAAAGCTGTGTTGGAATCCCTGTGTGCAACGCACAGGGATCCATCCTCTTTAAACCAAATGGCTCGCTAGAACATATTTTACGAATCCTCTTGGTTTCTTCATCTAATATGTGAGAATCTTCGAATCCCCTTGGACGCAACACTTATCCATCACAGTTTACGGCTTCTAGCAAACGCTGGGACTCATTTACCAACCTCTAATAGATGGAAAGCTGAGTAAGCTTTGGAGTAAAAAAAAAGGTCACAAAAACGTTCAAATCTCGGCAGAGCCGGAGATGGAAACAGAAACTTTGCGGTTGCAAAGCAGAGATGGCTTTACCAACTGCTCCAGAAACGCAGGCCTAATTAAGAGATAAGTGAAACAAAATCTTGCCTATACTTTTCAACAAAAAAATGTTTTTACCTTGCGTGACTTAATTCTAGTCGAAGTATCAGCAGTTGGGACTAATTCGGGCAAGGCGGAAGGTTTCAGTTGGGTTTCCTTTAAGAAGCTTCTATGGCGCCGCAACTTTCTGTTCATCAAACGTAAGTATAAATTTGCCCGATATTCTGTAGGTTTGAAGTTAACATATAAGATTAGGAGACAAAAATGCAATGTTTTATACATCGTCAGATGGAGTACAACAACAAAACATTCACTTTGTTTATCCCTAGCTATACTTAGTGTAATAATACAATACTATGCAAAACAACACACATAACTAAACAACAACAACAACTAGCTATAATTTTAGACACTGCATGGATACAAAGCCGGCCTACTACGATCCAATTAGCCACAGTGGGACTTCCTTCTGTATATATTAACTTGTCAATTATACTGTAAAATTTGTTCCAGCTCCCGATAAGTGAGGACTTCGGTCCCCACGAAACAGATCTATAGAGCCAAAATATACCATCAGAAAATTTTTACCTTCATTCCTCCAATTCGATTGTCATATTTTGTTCTGCATCAGCATTTAGCACTGTCATGGAAAAATCGAGAACCTTTTGCATGCGTATATATATAATATATAACGCCTTACCCGAGTAACGTCTGCCGCCAATGGTTCTCTTCTCTGTTAGCACGTGACCGCATCTGACACAAGCTTTGTTCGCGCCCACAACCTGCTAATCAAGAAATAATTAAGATTATTGCTAATTACTGCAGAGTTAAGGATTTTCATCAAAAAATTGCTGAAAACGATGGATGCACTTGTAAAATTTGGAAAGCGCCGACCTCTTTTGCTATGAAAACTTTCCGTGTGCATCTATATTGCTATAACTCGATAGACGCACGCTTATTCAACCATGGACCGGCATTTCTTAAATATTTAGTATTTAGCCGAGCTAACCAAAAAAGTGGAGCAAAATCGTTTACACGGACAAAAGTTACCCTGAGTAAAAAACTAAGGTCATCCAACCCGTGTCCGTGGTGAGACAAGTCAGTAAAAAGGTCTCCCTTTTTCCCGGGAAAACAACTCTTTGCGCCCTCCAAGGTGCCTCACTTTTCTAATAAGATTTCAAGATATAAATATTTATAAAACTAACTCGTAAACTATTCGTTGAACTTTTTAAGGGTATATGTCAAAAGTTAAATTGCCAAGGGATGGACTTGGGTTTCCAAAACCATTTATAAGGGCCCTCTAAGTCCTAAAACCATTATCGTGTACTGAATATCGAGAAACTAACTTTTAAAACTGATGAACGTGGCAATGAATGAAAATATATTTTAAACGTCGGAGTTTTATCTTGAATGTAAGTTGCAAAGAATAAAAAAAACACACAATCTTAATTTTTTTAATTTTTGAAACATAAGTTGTTGTTTTTTTGTTTACATTGAAATCGTATTGACAGATTCTTCTACTATTTCTTGAGAGGAAAAAAAATGACGTCAGGAATGTTCCTGAAATTATATAGTATCTGTGAAAGAAAATGCCTGTTATGGAAAAATATCACAGCTATATCCTTTTTACCTCATGGATGACGTGAGTCATCGATGAGGTTTATGAGTGAGGTGAATTTACTCGCTCACTCACTCGGCTGTAAACTTTTAATCGGGTAATTAATGTATGCATTAAGCTATAAATTTACAAGGAAACAAGACGCTCTAAGAGCGTGTAGTCGGGCTACAATACATTTGGGCTTCCTGTGTTACC